>DWRA01000196.1:0-31116 GCA_018250295.1 Spathilepia clonius
TTGAGAAAACTTCGATAGCGTGATTCAGAATGCAGTGGCGCCATCTCTTGATGAGTTGCGGGAAGTCGCCACACTACAAATCGGCGGTCAACGGCATAAAGTTTTCAACAATATTTGGTAGGTACTATCGAAGAGTACTTTTAGAAACCACACAAACATACAGCGCCGATATCAGGAAAGGGGTTTAAGTGAGTAAAAATGTCACACAACCCGTTGACACCACTTATAGGTGTTCTATCGGTCACTAAAAAAATACGAATGATTACTTTTCCCGGTGCTGATGTGCTTTTCACAACACGTAAATTCGTTGGTCTTGTTATCCTTGAGTACTTAAGAAACCGTAAAATTTTCAATGAAATGTCAAGAATTACCTAAGAATATAACTGTTTAGTAATATAATTCTATGCCTTACAAGCCAATATTACAACGTATATTATTTAATTGATGATGGTGAAAATGGTGGGTTAAAGGACAAAAGATTATGATTTTAAATATAAATAAATTATAAAATATATTCATTTCATGGCAATTTGACGTACTACGAGGATCCAATCCGTGTACAGTATATAGTGATGTACAACTTTACATGAACTGTATGAAAAATAAATGTTTCTATTATAAACTAATATTTTTATTCTTAAATAATTAGTAAACATTTTTTTCAATTTTTATTAATATTAAATGGTAAAGAAATGAAATTATGTGTTAAACATAATTTAAAACTACGGCTAGTTTTGATAATAGTTGGTACGAGTATCCGAGTGGAAATTGTAAAGATAACACGCCGCGGGTTGGGAAAAATTAAAAATTGTGAACGAGGTTGCTTGACTGCGTGTCACGTTTGTTCTTTGGCAGAATAATAAAACGCGTTAATTTATTTTGTCAAAAGTTTTGTGGGTTGTTTTCGGAGTTAAGACATATTTATTCATAAAAGTGTGTTTAGTTAGGTTTACCGCACCCTGACTCCCAATATTTACTAAATAAAATACAACTATTTCTTGTACCTGCCGTTTGTACTGTGCGACCGTGAAGGTTGAGAATGTTACGTCATTTTGCCTCTAGTGTCTGATATGAACTTATTTATATTTCTTCCTAAGTGTGTTAAAGTGATTTTTGCAAAGAAAGGATTACTTGGAGTGAACAGTTTATGTAAGTGTTCAATGTTTTTAACGATTATAAGCTCTTTTAGACCGGCTGCGACAAGATGCCGCCATGTTATTTAGTTTTGCTGTCAACTACTGATCGTGGTTAGCCCTGATACCCTTGAAGAATTTATCTTTGTTTCGAAACGTGAGTTTTTGTGTTTTCTTCGTGTCTATGTTACATTTTCAAAACGTTTATCATTGGTGTCAAAGCAACAATTTGCCTCTGATCCTTCCGATGGTTTTGTTTACTGTGGTTTATTGACTGTCAATGTAATGACGTCATTGCACTAGTTGACCACTATTTCATTGCACGAAGGACAAATAATAGTAACTGGAGATTAAAAACATCGAATTTGTTTGATGTAATGGAAAATGAAACAGTTCTTTCTAGGATTCTGTCAGTACAGACCTGATAACTATATATTTTCTTATAAAGCCTAAGCTGAAGTTTGTATGCATCTTTCTAGCATTATTTAGTAATATATAGTGCTTATTAACAAAACCACAAAAACATGACTTGTGGGGGAAGAAAAAGAGAATCCTAGTGGAAGCATCTGTTATATTGGATGTGTAATAAGATTTTTACGTAGTCTGTCATAACTTATTGGAATTTAATAAAACTTATTTCTAAGTAAATCTAGTATTTATAAAAAAATCTATTGTTTATATTAGTGACCAATTTGGCACACTTTTCAATTAAATATAGTAATATTTATTTAATAGATAATGCTAAACATACGAATATCCAACAAATTTGATATTTATATTTGTTGTAAGACTGGACATAAACAAGTTCTATACTCCAAAATGGTAGTAATCAAAAGTGGATCTGAATACCTGCATTTCAGTTATGTTAAAGTTATTGCAAGTGATACTATTATTTATGCAAGTATAATCAACAAAAGTGTTTGGGTGAGGTCGACAACCAAAATGAAACCTTGATTTTAAAAAGTATCATTAGTTTTATTAATATATTGACAATACAATTTAAATATATGTGATTAATTAGGTGTGTCAAGCAAATCTGATATGGAAGGGAGATTTGTTGAATTTATTGAAGGATTGAAATTTACCATGCTGCTATGCCAGTGTAGCTCTTAATTTCTAAAATAAATATGCTACAACTAGACAATTGCCTATTACATTCCTTGTTAAATTAGCTACTTTTGTAGGAAAGTGTTGCTCAAATTGGCTCAGTAGTTATAATAATTATTTATGTAAACATCAGAAAAAAATTATTTTATATTTTATTATAGTTATTATACAAATAAGCATTGAGGAAGTGTCTATTCTGAAATCATTTTGTGTATATTTCTTATGCATAAAACTTTCAACTAATATGTTGGCTGTCCCAGAACTCATGTAAAAGTTTCTATAGTAAAGGGCTGGAGCCCTAATGTGACAGTACAGTACAGTAGTGTTCCTTTACAAAAAAGTCAAATAACAGCCTAAATGTGTTTTCTTGACTTTTATGATTCCATAACAATCTATTATCCATTACGAAAACTACATGAAACTATCGGATAACCCGACACAATTCTATATCCGTAAACTCCATAAACAAACTTTCATATCCATAACATCCCTAGTTAACATTAGTTTTCTAGGCAATTAGTTAATATTTAGTGGTAGATGTTAAGATAGTATAATCCTGGCCCTAGTCCTTATGAAAGGCTAGATATTTTTTGTTTGTGGTATGTTTAATTCAGTTTACATTTGTCCGATGTAAGGAATGTATTGTTTTAATTTGATTACAGAGCCAAACAACCAAACATTTTTTCCTTACTATCGCTATTAATGTTCTATTATATTATGGTTTGTAGGGTGTTTATGAGTTGATACTATCAAAGTCTTCGATTGTAGCAGTATCAAATGCTCTATTTTGTTTCTAGCCTAGACCTCTATGGGCTGAAAAAACATATTGAATGACATACTTATCTGCTGCTTCATTCATTAAAATTAAAATATTCTTTATTATCTTTACAACTGCAAAACCTTAGATATCTCACTGCTATCTGTATGGCCGAGTTCTGGAGTATACTTTAACGTGTTACAAGAATGAAGTAATAAGTATCATTGAGAATGGATAGAATATGTTTAAGAATGAAGGTCATATATTTAACTTGTATAATTTCTTTTCAAATAACTCAAAAGACCTAACAAGTTTTGACAATAGCTATCCAACTATAACTTACACTTAAACTTGATGTAGCCTTGAAGGCTTTTTAGAATTGATGTACCTAAATGAGCTGCATTCATATAATTATCTAGTCTTGTATTTGTATCAGTAATGGTATGCTGTGCAATTTCTTCCTTGATCTGTTTGTGTTGCTGTAGTTACATTTGTTATTTGTTCTATATAAACCATTTTCGATTATATTATGTACTAATTATTCTTTTAAATACATTGAATGTTGAGTTCCCATCGCGACTCACAAATAAGCAGAGACAGTAAACTATTAGTCCACCTTCAAAAAATATTTTTCTTGTATTTCTAACACAGAACTCAGTAATCCAGTTAATCAGCAATTTCCTGTTACTTATTATTTATTGTGATCAATCAAATTATTATGAATTGATTGTTTCTATGATAAACTTTAATAAGCAGTTTATTGTTTAATTCCATTCTCACTGATATTATATATTACTTTTTTTATTTCCTATTGTATGCTGTTCTATGTCCACCTTTTAAAGTACTGTGAGTAATATGTTCTGTCATGATGATGTTTCCTTTTCGTATTTTTGCTTATAAGTAGAAAGATAAAAGTTTTTAGAATACCAGAATATAAACAAATCATTATTAATTGTAATAATAGTTTCTTTCACAACAACATAATCCCTGGATATCTTTGAGACAAGCGTTAGGGCCATTATTCTTTGAGACGTCTTCCATAGTTTTTCAAATTTAGCTACTTCATTGGTACCCTGAAATCTTATTTTTTAAAGTGTAACTTTTGTTTGTAAGAATAAATGAAATATAAATGTTGAAACTTTGTATTGGACAACCTGATAATTCTACCCATTGGTCACTATTCGGTAGTTTGTCTTGCTAAATGAGCAGAGATGTATGTTTATTAGAGATGAAGTTGAATAAATGCAAGTTTTAATTACTTTTGAACTTGTCTAATACAATGTTTAGTTAAATAGTGTTCTATCTTCTAAAACTGTTGTTGTGCAATAGAATAGCTTATTTGTTGATTTTAGAATTGTAATACTAAATCTAACTCAACCAAATCAATACTGTCCCATTGTTATGCATGAGTCTTCTTTCAGAGTAAGAAAGATTCAGCCATAGTCCAATTATGGTATACTCCAATCATATTTGAGTTTGTTTCAAGAATTTTTAAGTGTAAAAGTTTCTACACATTCCTGTAACTGGTTCTGTAACTTGTCACAGTGTTGAATTGTTGGGACATTAGTGTCCATTTTCAACAACAATCAAAGGCAACAGTGTGTCTGGGCTTCAGCTTCAATCAATCTATGAGGTACACCCCATATCTTAGTGATAAATAATGTATTGTCTGTTTGACCTGTCTGTCTGTCTATGTCCAACATTTAAATGATTGTGTCAAATGAACCACAACAGATAGCTGGTCAATTCTTTTACAGAATTTGTTATTTCGAAAACCAGCTAAGTGTAAGCCAAACTCAGGCTAAGAACGCAAATCAAGTTAGATGTCATTTTCTTGGTAAACACATAATATGGAACTTGTGATTTGTAGACAAAACTTGACCATTTTTACTCGACTGCATTCAAAGGAAGTTAATATTTTTGGCTGTAATAGCTTCATTCTCTCGCATATTTTAGAGCCCAAATGCCTTGATGTATTGTAACATATTAAGTGTCATAAAATTCGTCTCAGTTGTTTAAGTGACTTAGACTTTTTTGTTGTTCAATATGAGGTCTGTGAATAAAACACATAGGTTGGGAAACAATTTTTTTTACCATATTAATTGAGTATCAAGTATAAGCTAGACTAGAAAATATGAATAGTTTTCTATAACTATTAATTGCATATATGTAATTCTAGAGTACAAACAATATATGTCATTTGTGTATGGTTTAAGACATAAGTTTGAAGCGAGCATCTGTAATTTGTTCAGGTAGTCCCGGGCTGTTGTAATCACTTGTCCTGATAATGCAATCAACACTATTCCAATATTCAGCAGGGAGCTTGATGGCCACCTGATGGGATGAAGGGAAAATAAAGGTTGATAGCTTTATTAACTAGAATTCATACAACTTTGTGGTGAACTTGTACACATGTTGGAGGAGATGTCTAAAGAAATATTGCTAGGTTTGAGATACAGAGATCCAATTTAATTTTTCCGGTTGTTTATGGAAAATACGGGCTTCAATAATTTGTAGGGAACATATGTAGATTTTGAGTAATGGTAATAATTATTCACAAAAATATTTTCAATCTATAGAGATGTCATTTTTTGTAAAAATACTTATCATCCAATGATGATTGAAAGTTATAGCGACCAAATGTTGACTACATCTGACATGTCACATTGTAAATACACATACATACATAACATTTTTTCTTTACATTTTCGTTTTAGAATTCGATTTCAGCTTGTTTCTAAAAGCTCTGCTATATTTAACAGAGCTTTTTTCTATGTTCTTTACATAATTCATATTGGTACAAGCTAAAGTACTAATGAAAATGAAAAAGTTTTTTGAGAGTCATGACACTGCTAAATTAAATAGAGGTAATTATCTAATTAAGTTAAGAAAAAAGAATATTTCTACTTTAAAATTTTTAGGTTGATGGAACATTTTACATAATCAAGTATATTAAAACCTTTATCAATCTTCTAGAGATGATAGAATAATTTTAGAGATTAGCACCTTTCAATTTCTATATAATATAGGTATAAATTTAGCCAACGGAATTTAAAAAACTGCCTAAAAATTGAAAATCAATCACTAAATAATTGTGGCACAATTATGTAAGAATTTTTCTGTAGATTCAGACCATGGACATTAGTCATAGGTAGCTCGCAATCTTACGCAAGTGCTACAGTTGTATTAAATATAATGGAGGATGTACAAGTAGGTATAAATATGTATATTTAAAAAGTCGCAAAAACGTGTTACTTACGTCATTTATAACTTAAGAATGGACCTAATTTTGATTTGTTAGAATCGTCTCCATCTGGAATAGCAAGATAACTTAATACATTAGGAAAGTTAAGAAAAAAAATACACAAATTGACTAAGTGCATTGGGAACTAATCTTGGTGAAAATAGCGGAATGGTTGTCACTGGCCCTAGGCGTTCGCTGGAATTGCTTTTATGACCTGTAATTTACTGAATGACGGTAGCCTTTATTTGGAATATGTAGTTGAAACTTTCAGATACTTATAAATCCTTATTGAAAAATTATTGTCTTTAAAATTGATGAATAAATAAATATTTGGTAATATAATGGGATGCCACATTAGTAGGCATTTTTAAACTCGAGTGAATACGCGGGTACAGCTAGTTAAGTAATATAAGACAGTATAGTAAAAAAAAATATTTTCCTTGTTTCAGATAAATATTGTTTCTATTTTATTAAATCGCATTGGATTTAGCCACGGAGCATCAGAATTCGGCGCTAATTGGCGCCACTTTCATCAATGAACCATTTATGCAAGTTCTGGCAATCGAAAATGCAAGGTAAGTGTTTTCTTCTTTATTTAACTTACTAAACATTACTACCATATTAATATTTTCAATGTGCTTACTTAACACAACTCAAAATTAACTATCTTGCTTTATGAGCTACGCTAATTAGTCCGCTTTTTTAGATCTTAGATACATTTGATATTGCTCTTATAGTAGAAACGCAATTCTTAGATGTAATTAAAATATAAATCAAGATATTTTATTACATTCGAGATGGTGGTTTTTATACAGCTTAATTTAAATGGTTTCATCCATGTTGCATCATAAAAATGCTTTTATACAAATCAATAGGTATTTATATTTTCGATTACTTGTCTGGTTAGTCTACAGGTAAGTTGTTAAAACTATATTTATTATTTTGGTTCCATCTTTTGTACCATTGTTATAAGTTACTTATTTACGATCATATAAAATTTAAGTTGTGTGTATAAAACCTTTATCAGTAAAGAACTCGTTCAACCTACATGTACATATTGAGACCTGGCTGAAAGGCGACCTGGTCCCCGCTTCGATATTATGTAAATAGACACTAGTTATTTCGTCTCTATAGTGGAAAATTATTTTCTTTTTAAATAAAGATACCAATAATAACCCTAATTGCCTTAAGAAAGCTCTTGAATTACTAATTAAATATTAAATAACATAATTATTATGTTACAGTTTTTATTATTCTTATAATTCACGCGAAAACGTTAGAAAGTGTAACAAAAATTATATCGATAGTCGCTTCAAACAGTAATCGGTATGTTGCAATTTGAGCTTCATTACTCTGTCAAATTAAAGAAGGAAATCGGTTAAAAATAGACAATTTAAATAATGTAGACAGTATAGATTCTGCACGATATAACTGTGATATAACATGATACAATGCAAGTTCGCGTTAGCTCGCACCCACAATTTTCCTTTGCACTTAATTATATTCCGTTTTTTGTATCATAGAAGTGACAAATGAGCTGCAGCAAACCTCATAGCAAGTAGGTACTGCCCATGGACGTCTATAGTTAACCCCCAGATAGGTTAGAGTCCTACCCGAGTTAGGCAGAAACAGATGTAGCGATGGTGACTCCGGATTCGAACTACGAAGGGTTTAAAAGTCAGTGCTCAGTATCGGTCTTATTTGTGCGGGCAGTCATATTCAAACTGTTACTTATTAATTTGTATTTGAAATATCATACATATTTGCTAAAAATAACAGTATAATGTTCCATGAAGAAATCACGAACCATAGAAATTTCTACGACCTTTGTGTTTATTTATTATGATTAAGCATGGAATGTATGTTTATGTATGAGATATGTAGATTTAGAACCAATTCATCATTGTAAACATTTTATTGAATGGCAATTATAATATTAAATGCCCAATTAAAAAATCTAAACCAGTGCAAGTTGGCCAAGTTTGCGTGGTTTTTACGCTACGATAAATATATAAATTAGTTTTAAAATATTTCTAAAGTTGTGTGTGACGCCTCAATTTTATAAGTTTGCGTAGTCAGGTATTACGATCTCAATCCAGAATAATATATATAATATTTTTCAATTCAATAAGATTAATATAATAAACAAACAAGCAAATAACTCGTAATTAAAGTAATAATGTATTGTGTCCAAATGAAAGGATACTGAATTGCCTTTGATATTATGGCGACGCTGTGACGGCAGCAGCTGCCGTGCGGTCGGCGGTCACCATGACGACACCGGCTCCGCGTACCTCTGACTGAACAAGTCGAGTCGAGGGCCCGATCAATCGCGTGCTCAGGAAGCCCACCGCGCACTTGTCCCGCGCACCTAGCTCTGGAATATTCTGTCACTTATTTATTTGCTGCTTCATCCATTTAATACTAAACTAAAAATATATTTGCTAAAAAACAAATATTAGTTAAAGAAACTCGTCTCGCATTTAGTCTTCATCAAAAGGCTCTCCGATTGTTCCCAATACGGTTTTTTACGCACAAAGCTAATTTCGTAATTTTTAAGATTCAGAACAACTAACTGGCAATAAAATTATACTATCAGTATCTTAGTTTCACTTTTCTTATTTAAGGTATTTCATTTGTCTAGAAGGTTCAGTCGCTCGTATCGTATTGTATAAATTGAATCCAAGAATTATTATGAAAATATATATATTTTTTATATGATCGTGTTTAAAATTTTAATTAATAACAGACCTACATTTAGAACATACATCTCTACAACAACATTCATGAATAACGTAAATTTAAAAGTATGTATGAGTAATTGTAATGAATATAAAAAAGTTTAGTATATGAACTATTATGGAAAAAAGTTGACTGGATTATTCGCTTAACATTTTATTGCATTTTTATCAAATAAAAGATTTGATAAAAAAGTGAAGATTTATGTAAAATACTTCTAATCCTTAAATAATTTCTATCTATATGTTAAAAAAATACAGATCAAGGCTACAATCCAGATCAAGATTTGTATGGTTATATCCTACTATGTTTATTGTTCAATTGCTACCGCCATAATTATCTGTTTCCTTTTATGAACGGTAGGTACTTGAGCTGCTGCATGTCCCAAAAGGTTTAGTCAAGCGTAATGTCCTCAGGATTGCAATTGAGTTATTCTTATCTGAGTTAGTAGCTTATTTAGGTCGATGACGATATCCATCATACAGCGATTTTATTCTATCTATTTTTTTTACCAACATTTACAGTTTTTGGCAATTTTCAAATTTTTTGTTATACATATTATAAAAGTTGCGAAACCAGTATGGTTTTAAAACCCGCTTCTTTCCACTTCCATACCTAATTCGGAAACAACCATCTGTTCAGGAATGCAAACATATCTCTCAAGAGTGACGACCCATGTGTGATCGACTTCAGGCAGAATCCTTGTTCTATACGGACTTGGTTGGTTTGACCATTTACCATCAGAAGTACAGCATACTCCTTTGCTACTTTCATCTTATGAAACATTTATACATATATATATATTTGCGCTTTAATTTGGACATTCCGAAGATTTCCTTCGTGCGCTGCGTTGACTATCGCAAGTTTACTTCGTAAGTCGATGAACAGACCTCTTTTCCAGCTGGGATATCCTAAAAATATTTCATCTGTGATCCCAAAATATAAATGTAGCATTTATTCGTTTAATTCAAGTTTCATTGTTGTGCGGGACAGTCCATCAGATGTCCTGATATACAAGTACACACAAATTGTAAACATTAATTGTCAAATAATACAGACCGTAATGACCATAGTTGATCGGGAAGGAACGTGACCTTGACCTCAGCGCATAGGCCTAACCTGCCCCAAAGACTCCGGTTAAAAGTTGGCGGTCGATATTGAAGGACCCAGTTCGCGCAAGCGCGCAGCTCGACAACCCACCGAATCGATCCGACCGCTCGCCTGCCCACGTAATGCAACGCATTTGCTAGGATTCTTTACGAATATTTCTTAATTTTATCACTTCATACGCTATTTTGACATGTTATGTTGTGGTAATGACTAACCATATTAACTGTCTTAATTATAACTATACTAACTATTCATCTCCACGTGATAGCCATGGAAAATAAATAAAAACTTTGTAGGGCATAATTATTTTAAATCTATTTCAGACTATTTTCACATCAGCGATTACACTTGCTTGCCAAATTTTACTTTGCATAATATTATGACATAGCTTTTGTTTTTTGAAAAATTCTATTTACTTTTCAAGATTAGTTAGTTTTTATGTATGTTTTCTGAAGTTTCAATATATTTTCGCTATTTACATACATAGGGTAATACAAGGTTATTTAGGTTTCATATTTTTTGGCTTTTATTAATTCGTTATAGTTTACAAAAAATCGACACTAATAAAAATGACATATAGACTTTGAATCAAACACTAAGTGAAATAATAATTTAAAAAATATATATATATATAGTGTTTTTAGGATTATCTACGTCTTTTATATGTTATGAGAATGTAAAGGTCCTTATTAACTTGTCTTTTGCGAGTATATATATGTATAAAATAAAACCTTATGAATGATGAAATATAGCACGGTCAAGATGTGTGTAAATATAGAAAATATCAATATTTTTCTATGAGTGTAGAAAGATAATAATACCAACCTCAGATGTGTTCACCAGCTTGGTACTTTATAAGAACATTTTGTACATAAATAAATTAAACATTGAACGCAGAAAAAGTATTTGTTTACAGTATTCATCTTAGTCACTACCTATAAATTATTCTTATTGTCATCTTTTCTTTTCCGTTATATCAATTATATAGTTAGACTGCACACATGACCAAGTAGTCTCAATGCAAGGCATTATTTTTCATAGTATTACTTCACTCAAATTATTAAATTATAAAAAAATATCAGGTTGTTCGTATACATAACGCACTGTACATATTGTATTTAAACTTAACTAACATTTTCACCCATCATACAACCGTTTAATGCAAATCATACACCACTGACGTTACACCATCAGCAACGCACCGTGTTTGGTTTGTTTCAGGTTAAATTTAATAATGCATGTAGGAAACTTTATATCTGCTATAGTTAATAACATTCTTAAAACAAAAAACATTATGTGGTACGAAATACTCTGCGCGCTTCGCTAGTTATTTTAATATTTATTGTTATAAAATAAAAATATATATTTTTAAATAGGATCCAATTTCAAAGTCGGGTAAAGCTTATTGAAATATTAAGAATATTTATATATTAATTATTATTTAATAATTCTTTACAAAATTTCTTTAATTTAATGATAGCAACAGACTGCTCCTATTAACCGGTCTCATGAAACATCTGTATATATAAAGATATATATTGATGTACATTGGATGGAAGTTACTTAGGATTGTAATTTGTAATGTTCAGAACAATATTATCGAATCCTCCCGGTCCCCGTCCAATATGTTACGCCGTTAATATTCTAGTTATTAGTTTAATAATTCATCAAATTACTCTTATTCCCTCGAGATGAAAGCTCATCATGTCTCGATAACATCGTGTTGATAAGAATACTTCTAAATTAAGTAACTTTACTGATGTGTTACTTGTGTAATAAATAACACCCGTAATTACCAAGTAAATTAGAAAGCTTCTTGAAGTTAAATTATAATAAATAAATGGTGCTAATACTTATAATAAACGTTCCTGAAGTAGATATATAGAAGTTAAAGTGTTCTGTGTCATTATTCTCATTTTTGTAAGCTTGTTACACTATACTATGTATCTGTCTTGGATTTACCAATAGAGTGAGTAGGTTGGACTCCAGTGCGGCAGTTTTAGGAGCGGCAAATTTGAGGCCACCTCTTTTTTGTAGTAAATTTCTGATAATAATGAAATCTTGTCGGCCTTTTTTGCTGACGAAGGCTTTACATAGGCAAAAAATTATAAACGTAGTTGTCCTGACCTGAACAGCTCTGAACTAGGATATCAAATTGCCGAGGTCGCAGGGGAGGCAAAATTTGAATTGCTTACTGGCGGCAAATGAGTAAATCTGCTACTGCCATGAGAACCTACTATGGAATACAAATAGAAAACACTAGTCCTGGAACTCTATTTGGATAACACTGCATATTATATTTTCCAGATATTCATCGTTCTCTCTTTGATGAGTGAGCCATTATTACACTGTCTGTGGAGCTATAATGTAATTATTGTTATATACCAACGGGAATATAACTGTAGCATTCATGAAAAATAAATTAATAACAATCTTAGTAAGATTCAATTATGAAATGAAAGGAAATACATAAATATATATTTATATTTCATACACAATAAGCCTTTACTGAGAAATCGAAGAGGATAAATTTTAATTAGTAGTACAATATTCGGTTGACTAATGGTAAGTCCCATTGGCTATTTCCTAACGATTAACTAGAACTTTATTATTTTTCTCACGTGACAATGAGAGTTACACATCAGAGGCGGTCAATGTCAGTGGTAAAACAACGTCCAAGCTCAAAGTAGTTACGGCCTCTTTTGTAACGACTTAAAAGCGAGTGTGTATGGTGTTTCAATTTGACAGGTTAACGTATTAGGGCATAAATAGCTAGTCGATACGAAGACACCGGTGAAGCGGAATTAGAATGAAGTGCGCGGCCCGCGGCGGCCGTGTGCCACGTCATTGCCGTGACCTACTGACATAGATCTGCGGGGCCGCCTGCACCGATATCTGCACACGCCGCGCGCCACCGCTCTTCCTCCACTATTGCTTATTTGCTTTTAATCATACCTCTGATATTATATGCGAAATTTGTATATTTTATGAAAATGTAGAATGGAGTAAATAAAAAAAAACTACACAGTTTGCATCCGTAACGTTATTTCCACTTTTTCTATTTAGTTGCATTCAACATAAACTATAGTATAAAATTAAGGTTTAGTAAGTTTTGTTGTAAAGATGTCTAGACACACCTACAATTCGTTGCCTAATATATTAGTCATTTTATGATACTACATATTTGGATACAATGCGTGTCGTATTCTAAAATAGGTAATATCACTAAAATTTATTATGCAAGACGTGACCTTGTTATCTAAATTGTGCACTTGACACGAATACTGTTCCATTTCACTTTCATGCTTTATAGATATGTACGTACAGCTAGCTAGCTATCTACACACGATAAAATATCGTTACGGCACATGTAGTAGGTACATATCATACCGTTTTAAAAACACATTTATTGAGTTATAACAGATACTTATTACATTTTTAATGTGATATTGTATTATTTGTAACGGTCTGTCAACGATATTCTTGTGTATTGAGTGAGTTGTATTTATATTTGTGAGTGTGGTAAAATCAGATGTAACCTATTATGTTCTTCTTATCTTTTTTCAATAAACAAAGAGTATGAATCGACCGAACTCTAAGTAGGATTACAATCTTATTATAACAAAAATATCTTACAATTACATCTTATTAACTGATATTTAAAGACCGGTTAAAATATATTAATTATATTTTAGCAAAATTTTCAATAAATATTTTCTCGTATATCATCGGCCTTATTCGACGACGCGCAGTTTGGTTATCGTCTCGGCGAGCGAGATCGAAAGAGATTCACTGAGATGGAAATGACGTGGGAGTGACTGTAGCAGCGATACGAGCCAGTCTGTAGCCGCCGCCCCGCACCACCGTCGACGCTGCGTGTCGTATCGCGCCGCCGCGCTGTGTTGATAATTTGTAAAGTAGTGTATGACAAGGATGTATGTATATGTATGTCTCGTCTTTCAGTTGACTTTCATCGTTGTTTTGTAGCGAACGTTTCGCACGGATATCGATAGAAAATTGCATTATTTTATTAGCTGCGTAATATACTCGGTGCTCGGTTCCTTGGACTATTGATATAAACATTGTTAGTGATGATTGTCGTGTATACTGTTTTAAAAGAGTATTAATCGAGTGTTTTGTTTTAATACCTGTTTAAAAAAATAGCGTCGCGGCAAGCGTGGCGCAATGCAGTGTGTGTTTGGATGCGGATACGAACCGTGTTGCTTCAAGTTTATTCAGGGAGGCGTTTGTATCGATAGCGGTGGTAGTAAAGGATTTTGGAGTAATCTGTAGCTATGTTGCCGATGGTGCAGGCCGAACCCGTGCCCTTCAACTGCGCGGGCCACACGGTTGAGGCGGCTCCTCCGTCTGCTACCCTACCGCCTACTCTAACACCAGATTCTGAGGTCGAGGAATTAGTCGATATCTTTTTTGACATTGATGTCGCAGTTAACACATTCCCAAGGTAACTTATGACTTCTGTGGACCGTTATCAGTAAGTTATCTACGCAAATAGCACAATATGTTTTACGATATTAAAATCAGTTTGCATTAGCAGCTTTTTATAGGAATTTTCATAATGTAGCAAAATCAAAATCAGCAAGTGTTTTTAGACTGAAGTAGAATATCTTTGGAGACCATTTATAATTCAATATCACAGGAATGTTCATTTTGCTAAATTGTTTTAAAATACTGTACAAATTATGTTGTTAGATAGGTTTTTATATATGAGTATTATTTATACTAACAGGTAGAACATATAACAGCCACATATCTAGTACAATAAAAAAAATCATAAACCAGCGTGAATACCAGTGTTAATGAATTTTAAAATATCACATTTGGTGTGCTCTGTTATTGTTCATATTAATTGAATCTACGTTTGGCGGAATGCTTTTTCACATTCTGAAAAATATCGGGTGCATCGTTTTTTGGGTCTTGATATTTTCACATTTTCGATGAAAGTAAAAAATCTTTATAACAAATTCTTCGTTGGGTGATGTAAATTACGCAATTATAATAAACGAGTTTCTTCGCGCGGCTACGCCCTCATGTACCTCTGCGCATGGTGTCTATGTTACTATCTGTTAAGTCTTCTTGGTGAGATTTTCCTTAAATCGATTCAGGAGTTTTCAAGATCAGCTTGTTCAAATAGACAAAATACAAAAATTGCTTACAGGTATTTTGTTTTACTAGTGCTTTTATATGATATCTCTATAATGCATCTTATTTTGCGGAATTAATCTATGATAATATAATATAATATACAGCATCTTCTACAACACTGCCCCAGAGACTTAAGGTGAAATTTGCTTAGGCCAGGCTACGGCTAGCAGAGAATTTTTAAGAACAGTGGTTAACATTCCAATAAACCTATTGGTATCGATATTTCTTGGCGATTTTACGACATACGGTATTGAACCTACTCTACACTACTCCACATTCTCTTGAATCTTCGATAATACAAATAATTCAAAGGGTGAGATACAAAATAATTGTGTCTCATCATGATTATTTAATTTTAATTCTATATATTTTTGATGATTTTGTATGCGTTTATGTGATGCAACAAGTGCTATCTTTATAAAGACCTATGTTGGGCTACAAGTTTACAGCGATAACTGATAACAATTTATTTAAACACGAGCTCGCACATCAACATCTTAAACTTAATTATAGATATGTTTATTAATATATTAATATACGTATTAATTGTGCTACGGCACACAAGTGTGGTGAAGTTATACTTGTTTCTGACTTTGTCTACTGCTCCTTTCTTTCCTATGTTTCCTGCAGGGAAATTGAAGCACGTAAAATATTAAACAATATTTTACATAGATATTGTATAAATTGGTTTCAAGTTTTTTTGTATTTTCAGGAATGTTGCGTATCCTGAGGTCTCTTTACCTACTCTATTGGTTGTCATTCAACAATATGAACGGTCATTTTACACAATAAAATTCTAATTTCGGATATGCCCGATTGTTATTTAGCACTCTAAATACTGAACTACTAAAAACTGCTACTGAATGTTGAACTAAAATTGTAAATTATAAAAGTATAAACCGTCTCGTAGTTGTACTTAGTACTGGGCATTGTGAGACTCCACTAATATTTTAATATTCAATTATTCGCAACAAAGATGGTCAGTATGACGCAAAATAATGGTTTATACGTAAAGTCTTCAAAAGGTTTAAGGATCAACATTGTCTTCAAGGTCCTGCTAATCTGTATGGATGGATGCTCTTTATGCGACCTGGTCTCGCTTCGGTTTCTTAATGCGATATGGTAACTGAGCAAGGGGATGTCCCCGGGATAGACCATAAAGGATTTGTCAGGATTGTAGTGTTGTAGAAAATTTCCTATAAATAAGAAGTCACCGCACGAAATAAAACTGTTTAGGTAGTAAATACCGTTTGGTAGATACTAACGTGCAATAGCCAAAATCAAAGCCTAAGATGAACGTCCCGTAACAATCAGTTCTTCAAACTTCTTAAAAGATCTGGATAGATAATGCGCAGGACATTTTCCAGATGCCTATCAGAAACCATAAATATTTCTCAATTATGCAAATTTTGTACTAGAAATAAATGTATAGAAATAGAACGGTAGACGCTGCTGTATTACACCGGCACATGGACCGTTTATAGCTGAACCCTTTCTTAGATGGACACTTCAATTACTTTATTTATTTATAGGTTCGGTTATAATAAGTTCGGCTTCGTTGGATATCTAAAGTTATTTATTTTCATCATCATTTACATATTATATGCGTCACATAATATGGAAATTTTCTGCCATATTAGTATAACAACCATGTTAAAAATGTTGATATCTGTATCAATGCATAAATTCAACTTCTACGTGATAGTTTTCAGTGACGTTACAATAAAGAAATTATTTCTGTTATTTTTAGAAAAGCGTAGTTTTGCTATATATTTAGCTTTTCATGAATTCAGAAAGGATAAATTTAATAAACATTTTGTTTAGGATGAGAACATAACCATGTAATATATAAATGTAAGCATAAAGTGTAGCATGTAGGCACTATTAAATAAAGAAATAATTAAATTCGAATGCTGAGATAATAAACTAAATTCTATACTTTCGTGTGTAATTGTGCGTGATCGTGAGATAGAAATAAATGAATGATTGATTAATTATTTAGCGAGATTGAGCTAGAAACTCGCTTGTGGTGCGCACTTTCCCCCTCACTTACCTAATGATATATTTTCGCCGTATTCCCTTTTTCACTTGTTTATTTTTAAATATACATATAATACTATAAGGTACTTTGGTGATGTTTCTTTTAGAACATCTAAAAGAATTATATTGCACCTTTATCCGTCCGGGGTTTAATTCTAAAACATATTTAAATATGATTATGTTACGAAAAATAAGTCAATTTTCCAAAAAAAACTACAATTTTAGACGAAATTAGTTAGGAAAATGGTTTTAGTCTAGACAATGTATCATGATATGTTATTTATTTTTAAGAAGTATGTTAACTGCTTTAGTTCTTGTAATAAAAAAAAAATAAAAGTTAGGCAATTCATTCTGTATTTTGAAACGCGTAAAAACAGAATATTTTATTCAATTTTCCCCTGAGGGTGAAGACCGGATATTTATATATCACGCCTAGGTTTAATTGGATAGATTGGGTACTTGGGTACACTATGCTATCCAAATTCTAAACTGATCAGAATTGGTTTGGTGTGAGAACAAATGCGAATTGTAGTTTACATTGGTCGGTGACCCAAGTCAGACGGCCTAATGTCAATGCGCTATGAGGCATTATGGCGTGGCGGCTAGCTAGTTACTAGTTTAAAAATGTATTTAACCAAACGAGTCATTAAATACTTTCACACAGTATTACCGTAACTAACATTACGCTTGCGTCTCTACGTCAGTTTGGATTTAAGCCTATTGACGTGTTATAGAAGAAAGAATATTTAAAATGGAGAAAATTTATTTTGGATGGACCTTACATAATTTTTTGAAATGTTAAATTTTGCGTGCAAATAAAAACGCGGTTTTCCTTTTAAATTCTTTTAATTTAATTCTAAAAGATGCTTTAATTGTTTTATGGTTAAGATCTTCGCTGTATATTTTGCGAAAAAAAATGTCTGAACAATATTCAGGTATAGTTTCAGAATGTCATAATATTTTCAAAATCAGTTGTAAAATGTATAAAATATGACTTTAAGAGCCTTTGATGACGAATATTATTAGCTCTTGAGTAACAATTGAAAAAGCGAAATCTTTCGATCACGTAATACTTCCAATAGATAGGTACTTTATAAACTTTCACTTGAGTATTTAGTGTATAATAGACACGAAAAATATGTCGTTACACATTTACGTTTCTTAAGGCTTTACATTTTTTTTACGCTTATTCACATATTCCATGAGTGACTGATTTTGTTTTTAGTTTTAATGGAAAGAAAGAAGTGTTGTTGTGTTAGGGTCACTTCTTAGGCGAGAAAACCCTTAAAATTTGGCGAATTATTTATTATTATAGTATTTTGTGGTCACGCTTATGGCGCGTTGTTATTCCGAACATTATTATTTCAAGGTTGTGCGGCCGCCCGCCGCCCGTCGCAGTGAGGTTGCGTTGTGGGGCTCCTCGGTAGGCGTCGTTTAAATGTTATCTCTGTCTCTCTTTCGCATTAAGCTATTCTCTATACTTGGCATTCGATATGAGTAGCGTCGACGTGAACATAAACTCTATTTTTTGATAGATATTTCATTATGATTGTGCATGCAATTGGTGGTTTTGGTTGGCTATGCTAAACTTACATAAACAAAAAAAAACTTGAATAAATACAATACACATCTACCTTAGTTAACAGAACATCATGAGTCATACATTTGCACAATAATAAATTATAGGTAAATGACCGGGGTATCTTTAGACTTTAAATAGGTTTATCTCCTCAGAAAAAAAAACGTTTTCACTGCTGTTAGATCCATAACAAAATTGAGTTAGGACAGTCAGTTACCCACGCTATGCGATTATAATGTAATTAGTGTAATCACATATTTAGGAGTATATGTATTGTCTTATTTGAATTAAAGATAAAATAAATCGGGAAGTCACAGGCATGGTACTTACATATAAACGGATGTACTTGATGGGTGTATAGTGGGAATTCGGAACTTCTATTATTATCATTACTTAAATTACCATATATCTACCATGATTGAATATTTTAATCATACTTAATTTTCTTTGCTGCTTCTGTAGACTTGAATCCTGTGACCTCCAACTGGGAGACACATGGAGGGGGATGCAAGGCAAGATGAGCGTGACAGCGCCGGTTAAGAAGATAAGAAAAAAGTCAGACAATAAGCCACAATCTCAAATGTACGTATCATGTGCTTCGAGATATTTAAAAACGTTCATGGAGATTGTTAGACAAATTTAAGGGGTCAGAATAAGTACAGCGAATAACGAACATGATTTTTCGTTCGATATCCTATTAGGCTAGTTAGGGTTTTGATTATATTAAACTAATAAGATTCCTATTTGAATTAGATGTTATTTTTCAAGTTCATAGATTTGATATCACCTGGATTATTTTCGTAGGTGGGTTTTGAGCAATTATATTAACGCTTCTTGACCTTGGACACGGCGGATATGACTCAATTCGCCACATACAGGGGCGATTTCTTATTTCTTTACTAACTCATGTATGTTTCAAATGTCCCTCATTTCCACAACTGGAATTGATATGGCTATACAGATAGTGAAATGACATGTTGGTACTTATTACGTTTTGTTTATTTTTTATTGAATGTTATATCTTTATTTTAATATGATTATATCAGCACAACTAGTTGAGGTTATTGTTATAGCATTTATTTCGGAAACAGGCCATAAGTATGTAATTGTTAATATTAAAGTAAGTATATTAGAATTGAAGCACCTGTCCTGTAATTTCAAAATAATTATCGTTTTAAAGATCAAGTGTGCCTACTTATACAATGTACGGCTGTCTATAATAACGCCCTTTATTAATAATCAATCGATCCAATCTTCTGTCCAGCAAAGATCGACAATTGACAACTTCTGCATACTAGAAATTGTTAAATTTTTATCTTTGGTAGACCAAATTTCGATAAACTTAATAGATAACGGCATGAGTCTATTTGTGACACACATGTGTTCATAAATAGAGAAATTTGCGGCTTCTAAACAGTAGGTACATAAAACATTTTTACCCCGAAAGAAACAGTAACTTTTTCAAAATATTAATATATAATTCTCGTGTCGAGGCCACATAAGCGATGTGGCTAGAGGAACTTCCTTAAATATATTATATTAATATACCTAGTTGTATAATTAGGGTTACTTATTCCATTATCATCACTATTTTCGTTTCACTTGTGCTTATTATAAAATCAAAGTGCCCATTCAGGCTGAGTTTGTGTTTATTTAGGATAATTTGTGAAACTATTGTCGGGATTTTCATACGGTTTTCGGTAAACAACAGAAAGAGGGATTATCTAAGTACGCTACACTTGAATGTTTTTCGAAAATAAGCTACCGGTGTAATAGTATTTTTTGACTTACTCGTAACCATTCAACTTATAAATGTTAAAATAATATGTAGCGGATTAACCTATTCATTTTAAGTTCTAAAAATGTCGCAATAACATATACTTATGTTATGACATTCAAATAAATTTCCTCTAAAATTATGCTCTATGTGCAAAGCTGTTCTTTTCAAAATAGTATTAATTCATTAATACCTAATCTAAATGAATTTATTGAACAAAATTTCCCTTAAAACCATTTAATTCGATAGTATCTGAATATTGAGAATTGTCACAAATTTAAAATAATTCTCGAACTAAATGTAATCCCAACGGTGGTAACGTTAGCGACAGTGGTAGGAACAGTGGTCCTTCTAGATGTATCTCGAAGCCTGATATAGGGAACATATCAGGCATCGTAGCTATAGATATTTCATCTAAGTCCATCCACTCATCTACCAGAAGTCTTCTGGCTAGAGATAATAATTAGTGCTGCCCATACGAAGCTCGACCGGGTCGATAGTATTTGATAAAATTAAGTTAACTACGTTGTTGTTACAAATCTTTGTTTTCCCACATTTGTCGGATCTTCTTTTTTTAGAGTCGGAGGAATCCTTCGTGCTTCGACTCTGGAGGCACCACTATCACTCGGTATTTCTTTCTAATAACAGTAGTGTTATGCGTTGCTGTGTTCTGGTTTGTAGGGTGTGGTGTAGAGAGACATCATTATTCATTAATTCCAAATTAGTTGTCAAGTGTAGTAACGCATCTGTGGCCGACCTCAGATAGGACGTTAATCTTATCTAGGGTTGATTACGGACGCCCATGAGTAGCTGTATCCACGTACCATCAGGTGGACTGCTTGCTCGTTTGCTACTTCCAAATTATAAAGAAAAACGAGTTTACTTCATGGTCTATCGCGCTGGAGCAAATCTGAAGTTGACATGACACCATTGAAAAATGTTGTATATTAAGTTTTTTGGAATTCCATTATAACCATGGATCGGGCGTTCGATAGGAATGGCTAGTATAGCCAAGTATTACACTATAAGGCATGGCGAGTTATCGTTCTAATCGCTTTCGTTCTGGAAATTTCGATTAAGTGAATCATAATTGAAAAGAATAGTTATAAGCGAAATCATTTTATACTAGTCAAGAGTTACTGCATATGGTTTCTTGATTTTTACGTTTAATTTGTTAAATAACAAAAAAAAAATTACGTGATAGCAAACTGGAAGGACATGTTGTTAATGTTAAATAACAACAAACCAATTAAAAAATATGCCAATACAATATAGGCGGGATTTAACATGGGTTTGGCACTTTGATGAAAATTAGATTAACATTGACATTCATTCATTTGGAGATAAAACTAGGATAAGCTACCAACCCGTGTGGTAAACGTATCCACAACAGCTTCTTATGACAGAACGAAATAGTTATTGCGGACTCGTAGTGACTGGTACCTATAATGATATAGTGACTGTTGGAAGATTTTTTCGATTTGGGCGAAGGCACGCTTACCACACTCATGGTAGTGTGTTGATACTTTGTCCTGGTTCAAAAGGGGAGGATATGCCCTTGTGTTGGTTTAGATGGAAAAGTTTACGCTTCTTATCCTCAGGGGTGAATCAAAAATTGACTTCAAATGACGAATGTTCTATTTTCAGTGACAGGTGTACATGAATTTCATTAATCGCCTAACACCAGGCGGACTGTGGGCGTGTTTGCTACTTCTATCACATAAAAATAAATACAAACGATGTTATAAATGTTTACTATTAAACACCAGTGAATAATCTTTTTACTTCATTAATGCAATCTACTCATTCTCCGTGTTAACGGTCATCTAAGTTGAACTCAAAATCTTTCTTAGAATTAACTTATATAAAAATTTTGTCACCTACCTATTATAATATTTATACCACTACCTGATAACTATCTTGTTTACAGTTTTTTTAACATTTACGTAATCTTTTGATACATCTTTCGATTTATATACTAGAGAATCGCGGAGTTTCTACGCATAGACACATGTTTGGTTGTGCTGTTATTGTGTATTGTGTATAGCTAGAACTACAGATCCATTTATTTGGTGTGATAAAAAGTGATATCTATATTTTAGTTAGAAAATAATTTATATTGTGGTTAAAGAAGTAATTAAAAACAGCGTGGCTATTTACTATAACACAAAAAATCAGAGTCACATAAAAATCAGCACTTTAGAAATAATTTTTATTTAAATAAAAGACGATGATTTGTTTTACAATTATTTTTCTGTAAGGATTTTTAGAAGGCAATTCTACATGTGTATGAAATTATAGTTAAGCCGTGTGTTACAATATTTTGTCTAAAGTCACATGCTGTCAAATATACTCTCATTTGTTTTGGATAGCAGCATATAATATTTAAGTAGACCATTATTTATAAATTGAGTACATTTCTGCTGTCTGTCAGAATATGACCGAGAAGATACATTTAATCAGAGATGGATATTTTTTGCAGCTATTCTTTTAAAGTATTAGTTTGCAAGATAAAGATGATATCTAACAGTCACTTGTTGGAGGTAAGATCGTAGCATCATAGTTTTTTTACGTTATGGAAGTAGCAAACGAACATAATACTCTTCACTTGATGGTAAGTAGCTGCTGCCGCCTATTTACATCTGTCACGGATACGTATGTCTCCCTTACCACAACCTTCAATCCGAAACATGACAGCGCAAAATTGTTAGGCATTGCCCTGTTTGTATAATGATACATTAGAAACAGTCTCAGTTCTGACCTATGTACGAAGATATTGAGAAAACTTAGTGATTCACAATCGTGTAGTATCATTTCTTGATTAGTTGTGGACAGTCCCACAATGAAAACCCTGTGCAGTCATTTTAATCCTATAATTAATTAAAGTATTAAATTATTTTCAAACCATGAGGCATTAACAAGACACTTGAGAATATTAAAAAGGATTGCTGCATGAGTTCCTCCACCATGCTTTATATTACTGTTAAAAACGAGTGACAAATAATACCCATACGATTTAACTTAATTAATAATTACTTATTCTTGTATATGTTAAGGACTAATAATTGAGCTCAGTGGTTTCACCCGCGTAAAACAAGTGACTATTAACTAATATATTATTACTAATTGTTCACTCTTTAATAAAATTTAACAAAACATTATTTATTCAATCGTGCTCCTTACTCCTATAGGACGTAAGTCGGCGAAAAATAAAATATCGTCATGACTAAATGTTCTCGGAAATCTTTGTCTCTGCAATTTATCGGCGAAAAAAATGTCCTTTGCCGGCCCTTAAACGTGCCGCTCGGTAGCGCAAATTGAATTTCAAAGGTCTTCCTACGGGAAATATTCATGACTTAGTGCAAAAACATTACTTTTGCTGCTCGACTCCAAAATGTGTTCTATCAGTTATTTTCTAGCGTACTCCTAATATGATTCTTCTATATATTCGGTGAAAAAGGTGCCCCTATTTCTTTCTAGAAAATTTATATCACCGACGTTCAAATTTTGTCTATTTATTAAAACACAAACAAACTATGATTGTATTTAGGCCCTTCATGAACTTCATGGATAACTGATAGTGCCGCTGCGGACCATCAGGGTTCCGTATTCTATTGTTTGGGAAACACTACACTAGTAAAACTTACCAGATTCCATTTGGCTACAAACCATGAAAGTGTTCAAATAGCGTGGCGCAGAAAACATTTTACGTAGGTATTAAGGTCGATACAATCTTATATAGTCATTTCTCAATTATTTATTTTTTGAAAACCATTATAATCTAGATTTAATAAGCTGTACAGAGAGATATTTATCTATTTCATAGTCAAAAAGGTGTTTTTACTTATATATGAACTAATGTTGACGTATCCTTTGTAAAGAAACAGATAGGCAATAATAAATTATCATGTACGTTTGAACACGACTAGCTTAATTAGGGGAACGCATAAATAGTATAAGTTTTTTTCATACACTTGACTTTTTAAAAGGTTCATGATAGTGATTAAGTATATGTGTCATGTTAGCAATTGATACCTACCACAGGCGTAAAATAAAATAAAAGCGGAAAAGTTAATTAGTTGTACGTATTTTACTTTATATGCTTATGTTGTTTATACTCCGTCTAATTTAAAATGAATAATTTCATTTAGCTGAAGTTGCATTGACTGCTATTATTTTGTGATTACGTTCAAAAGTATTTTAAAGACGCGTATATAAGTATGCATATGATATGAAATAAAACGCTCTAAATAAATTAAATTTAGGGGAAACTTGCGCGTCAGGTAGTAGGGTAACACAACAAAGGGTTTAGCAGGATATGCTGTAGGACAAAAAGTATTTCTATTTCCTCTCAAGCAAACCTCCATTCACAAAATAATTAAAGAACAAGAACAGGTTTTACCATTCAAAGTTAATTAGCACGCGGATATTTCTTTGTACAGCATTTGTGTTGGGATTTGTAAATCTAAATGACGGTTTGGGAATATTATGAGGAGGTAAATTTTATATTACGTTCCATTGTTGGAAATACGGAAATAATCGTGAAACACTTAAAAATGCATTATTGGCTCTGATAATTGGATGCATTTCTTATGAACATTTTCCGTCTCTAATTTTATTTTTGTCATTAAAAATATGTAGAAGGTATAAAGTAATGCATTAATTGAATCACTTTTCACTTTTTTCTTTACGCAAAGGTACGAAGTGAGTCCAAATAACTCATCCTCATATATTAATCCTCATAAATTATGTCGGTCAATGTGTCGTGTGGTCGAATAACCATGTTGACCTCGCACGAATGAAGGATTAACCTTGGATTCAGTTGTTAAAATTTTATCTTAATATTTGCATATTGTTTTATAGTCTATATGATAGGGCGAAATAGATAACTTTGTATGAAATAATAACAAGCACTGTACCTATGTAACTTTTTGTTATTTAGCCGTGTTTAACCTAATTGTTTTGTTTATTGCTATTTCGTGTAACTTATTACTATATACGTTTATTTAGGTAGTAATCATGTTCGTAGAAACCTACAATGCTAACTGGCGTGATTTGACAAACTTAAGTGTTTTGTGAATAATTTATTAAATACTAATTTATATACTGTTAACTAAGTTGGCGAACATAAGGGATGAGACCGAGTTTTTTAAGAGCATGAAACCGATCACCGATTATTAATAATGTTCTATATACGGATATATAATATATTCATACAATTTGAATAAGATGTATATAAATATTTTCATTATCCGTAAAATTGGGTGTACATAAAATTCAATGTGAACAAAAACCTGTCCAGATACACACGCCTACATACATAAAGTAGTAGTAATATTGAATGTAATACGTCATACAAAAAGGCAAATCAACCGTAGTAAAATCTCTCTTACAGACAAATAATCTTAGGCTAAATCAAATTAAAATTATTTGAAACTTTTGACATATTTTTTAAGAGATTTTGGTTTTGTCGCAGTCGAACATAAAGTGAATAAAACCGAATATGGATTGCTCGGAAAATTATAGTTCTAAACAGGTACCTACTTATTGTATCTATCGAGTTCAGTCACTTATTCTTTGATGAAAATTGATTAGAGCCTTAAAATTTTTCTTTTGCAAAATTGCCGTTCTAGTGTAGAAGGCTAATGACATTCATTGTTCACTATATCAATTATTATATAGTAACACATGCTTTTACAGTCTTGCACCTGTTTGCTTTTAATAACTTTAATGACACGATGAAAGTGTAGGTATAATGTAAGCATATTTGAAAATAACTACATTCTAGACAATGAGTAGTGAAATAAGAGTATACCTAATTATTTTATCAGCGGCGATGCGTACACGACGTGCATGTTATAATGAGTTTGTCTTAGGTCGAGGAGAAGCCACCTGACATAATGTCTGACGCGAAACAATTATCGCACCATAGTTTTAAAACAAGACTAGGATTGGCATTCGGTTCGGTTCGGTTAGTAATTTTTGTATTAATGTTTATTGGAATGTCTTAATTTATGCGAAATATTAAATGTTTCATGATAAAAAAGCATTTCGAGTCCTACTACGACATACATATTTAATGAATACAATAATAGCTTTATGACACCTAAATCGTTACGTTACGTTACATTCCTTACGTTAAATTCCAGCATATCATTTATGTATTTAAGTATCTTTTATGTGAAATTAATTATATGTAACATTACATCACATTCAATTAATTTTATTAAACTACTGATCGGTGAAACACTACCTGGGTGGGTTCTAGACTTGTATAATATGACACGTGGACAATGCGGCGGTTTAATTACAGCGCTACAAAATACTTTTCTGGGGTGCGACCTCATATTGTTATTTAGTTTTCCATAGACCGTGTCTTGCGTTTCCTATTTGCCAATACCTAAAATAAAATGGTGTTAGACAACATTGCTGCCTTAACTAATATTTTAGATAACATTAGTAGTTGTCACATAATTAATTTGTCGGCGCTTTCTTTAAATAGGTATTAGTGTGAATGTAATATAAGTTGCTGTGTATTATTTATTTACATATTTTTTACTAGTATTTTTAAGAGCTTAAAATAAAAATAAAGTAAAGACTTTTTAAATCAATTTAAACATTGAAGAGACGATCCGGGGTATGTGCACTTGTTGTAGTATTGCTTCAGTTCGATTTATCGATTTACAAGAATTAGTGTTTTCTTTACTAACAATAAGATAATTGTAGTAAGAAAGTATTAGTAAAGCACATTATCAGTTATCTTAACGCGTCCCATGGTGTTTCAGAAACAAGTGCAACAACGAAAAGCGGAGGCGGGAGCTCGAGAACGAAGTGATAAATCAGCTCGAGGAGCTCCTTGGGACCTGTCTCGCTGAGGTCAAGCAGCCCGACAAGAACGGCATCGTCCGGGAGGCCACACGGCAAATCCAGGAGGTGCTGAGGCGTCGGCGCGACTGTCCCAGCGACTGTCCCCTGCGCATAGCCCAATGCATGTCGCCAGTACAAGCTGGCGAAGTCAGCTCCACCCAGCCGCAGCCGCCTCCAGCTGGTTGCCAGTACTCGGAAGTAACGACGCTCATAGAGGTTATTATTTCAATATTGTATTTGACGACGACAATTTATGATGTAATTGTAGGAAAAGTTGTAAACTTATGGTTTTTATTAAATTTATTCTAAGTCTGTTATTTATTATACGATTTTTTATTTTTGTTTGATAAATGGATCAGTCGATGATGGGATAATAATTTTGTTTACAGGCCCTCAAGCACTATACTGGACTTTTGGGTTGGATTTTAATGGAAATAAACTCAAAAGGTGAAGTTGAATGTGTGACTGAAAATATTAAGGATCTCATTTATTTGGAAAGAACCGACGTGTACAAGAAATCTGTCTTTTCTCTTTTGCATGCTAACGATCATGCAAAATTGAAGCCACTGTTAAGGCATATACAGAATTTTGCTTGGAGTTCAGCAGAAGTAGACAGGTTCCATACTTTGCAAGCTCGCCTACTTATAAAGGATTCCGATGCGACCGATGGTACTGGGTAAGATTTACGCAATTCTTTTACATGTCTATTTTAAGTGTGTTCGTTTTGAAATAATATGTAATAAAAAGTGCGTAGCTTCCATTGTTTTTTATCGCTGATCATGCTAGTGTCAGTATTATTTTGCAATATAATTCGTCATAGTCTGCCAGCAAAATGATAACAGTCCGATATCAGTCGTTGAATATGACACATAAGTATTATTTATCTCTTTCAAGTTATATAGCTAACGAAAAGTATACTTTCTTTAAAACAGATCCTTTTCCCACACAGTCAACATAGACATTGGACAAATGAATTGTTAGATCGTCTTATTTAGATGGTATATAATGACTTATGACTTAAGGGGTAATATCTATTATTATAATTGTTTGGTTATGCAGATTAGTGAATGTATTAATCCACGCTGCGCCGGTTCGCGGCTCATCGTCGGAGGAGGCCGGCTCCGTCATGTGCGTCATCCGGCGCTGCGACGACGCGTCGGCCGGACTCCTGCCCAGCGACGGCGGCCCTCCCGCCATTGCTTCCAAGCACTCTGATAGTATCATCTTTAGATTGAACTGCAATTTTACTATCCTATGTATGTCTGTTTTCTTATATATTTTGTAATTTTTATAGCAGGCCACTCAATAATTCTTTTAAATGATTTTATTTTTTGTTTCAGCTTGTGATCTGAGTGGGTTGGAAAACTGTTCAAATTCTGCCCTATCTCTCGTGGGTACTCGTTATTTGGACCTTGTTCAAAGTAGTGATCGTATACGTGTAACTGCCCATTTGCAGGAGGCGGCCCGTCTGCCTGGGCCTCCTATCGTCAGTGAACCTTTTCGATTGCGAATCGCTGCAGACAAACCTTGGATACGTGTCAGTGCTCATTCGCGTCTCTTTCCAATACAATCTACTTCGGGTGAACCCGATTTTATTATGTCGACGCATACTGTGATAGGGGACGACGACGTCGATCTTCTGGAAGTAAACGCGCCAAGACCGGCCGTCGGTGGGCCGTTGATGACGTCCGTAGCCAATGGAGAGTCGTCTTCATGTGAATCTCGATACCGCCCTCCGATGAGCCCTAGCGAGCCGCCATTTTCAATTAATGATTTCGATCTCGACCCATGGGCACAGAGCTTTCAAATGGGTGAAATCTCAGAGGACGACTCGAAGGATCGCAAGGAAAGCATTTCGGAGGATGCTTCCACGCCGCTCGCACCCTCCACGCCTTCCACGGAAGGACCTCTTTCCGTTCCTTCCGAGGCCTCAAATCGATTGCGGTCGTTGCTGATTAAGACACCGGCGATGAATTCAAACAACCAGATCCTGAAGGACCTATTAAAGCAGGAAGACGAGGAGGCGACGAGTAGCGAGACTTCAGCGCCGCACACTCCGCACACGCCCCTGACACCGCATACACCGCACACTCCGCACACGCCGGCAGCTGCGCTGTCGCCGCTGCACTCCGCGCAGGCGCACGTGCGCCAGCCGCCGCACCCGCAGCACCCGCCGCATCAGGCGCACCCGCCGCACGCGTCGCACGCGCCGCACACGCCGCACACGCCGCATACGCCCCACACGCCGCTGACGCCGCACGCGCCTCACACTCCGCATTCGCATCTCGGGACGCATCAACCTTCTCCGGCGCATTCTATGCAGCAATCCGGCCATCATAACAACTCTGATGTATTGTTAAGGGTAAGTAGCCGTACTTGGCTATTTTAATTACCTTTGTTTAATAATATATTATATCTTAAAGAAATGTATAAAATAAAAGAGAAATGATTACTTTTCTATTATTTCAGATATTGAATGACAAATCAGACGAAGATGGTGAAGATTCTCGAAGGAATTCTGCGGACGGCTCACGTGGCCCATCGCAACCCAGTGCTTTGCTCTCTCAGTTACTATCGAGTAGCAATGGTCCCTCGGGTAACAGCCGTTCACAAGAAGGCAACGATTACCTAGAAAGATTAGGAGTCAAACGCAAGTTTGAAGATCCTAAGACGTCCTCAGCGAGTAATGTAAAAAGGGCGACACCTGAAAATCAACAGGTATGTTAAAGTAATAGGTTCTCATAAATAGTTTGTGACTCGCTATTAATAATTCTACATTATTTTGTGCCTTTCGTAAATAACTGAGCTGTCTATGTGATAATGCAGTTTTATGTCAATAAGGTGACCTCAACCGCAATGCAAGTGCCCGAAGCATCATCGGGTACATCGTCGACGGCTTCGAGTCCAGCGACGAGCAGTAGCGCCGGTATGAGTCCACTCTGCCAGAGGAATCAAATCCTGGTAGCACTGCTGGCCCGGCAGCAGCCCACGCCCACGACGCCGCCGCCGCTGCCCAACCCCATCCTGCGCGTGTACGGGCCCGTGCAGCGGCAGCGCGCGCCGCAAGTTGCGCAGAGGCAACATCACCATACTCTCTCCACTATATTGACTCAGACGACGCAGTGAGTGTATTTCAATATAATTATTTACCATTGGTAGTGTCGATTTTTTTATTTACCGCTCGGTATTCCCTGGTCTAATCTGGTTTGTTGGTGGCTTTGTTTTTTTTTTGGAATCTATTGGAATTCATTAGTATAAAATAAGTTTACGTTAGATAAACTCAATTACGAACTCAATTTTTAAACTTTCTTAGCAACGAAGTATGATTAAAATGCTTTAAAACAAATATAAATAAGACTAAATAGGTTTAATTACTATATCATAGGAAATGTATAGAACTTTCCCTCGAGCGTACTATTCTTTGTCCGAGCCTTTTAAATTCAAGCAACGTTTAGTAGTGTTTTATTGTAACGTAGACAGAATTGAACTATTTAGATTATATAGAATGGATGACGACGTTCGTTATACTTCCGACAGTCGGATGGGCAACGTGAACGGCGGCGGCGGCGGGCCGGGAGGCGGGCCGGGCGGCGCGGC
>DWRA01000197.1:0-31011 GCA_018250295.1 Spathilepia clonius
TTAACACTACTGTTATTAGGCAGAAATAAGTGTGGCGGTGGTGCCGCCGGAGTCGAACTACAAAGGATTCTACCACCACTTAAACTTATAAGACTTAATATTTATTAGATTTAAAATTACAATTTTTTCGCTGTTTATAAATACAAATATTGATATGACCATTCAGTAATTGCTACAACTAATAACTCTGATAGTATTAAAGAAAGCATAATAATAGAAAATCGTGGTCAGTATATGTTGTATACCTATGTTCTATACTAACACCACAATTTAAAACATTGTGGTTAAAATATTATTTAACTGAAATGTTAACGGTGCAGTTTAACCACAAAGGCACACATTTAGGTATTATGTAAAAGTAGGTAATTCATATTGTTGTGGTCGTGGTTATAGACACACAGACACGACGTGTTTCCGGCGCCGATATATATTTCTTAATTAAGTTAACACAATAAATACAATTCTTTATAATAAGTAGATATCAATTCATTGTCAAGTTATGTGGACGAGACAATGCAGTATCTTAGACTTAAAGGATTTTTGCGTGTCTCAACCATTTATAAATTGATATATGGATCGATAAGGAGACTTTATTAGTACGAGGTCTGCCTATGGGAATCCTATGCCCATCTGTTTTTAACAAAATTTAAATATGTACATAATAAGTACAAAAGAAAAACGGTTAAGTTGAGTTCATGTCAAAATATAGCTAGCAAAGTAAGAAAAAATATTAGTTATTTATCGTGCGAAATAATTTTGAGACTTTAAAATTTAAGTATTTTTTTATTCTTTAACCAATTTGACCTTTTACGTAATTTGTAAAACAGTCAATTTGTTAAAACGGTACCCGTCTATTCATAATTTAGTACTAAACAATCCAGTCAGATCTTAGACTATAAGGTTTTTACTGTCACTCTGTCACTGCTAAGCATCTTAACATGTGGCATAAATGCTTGTCCCATATAAAATCACATTCGATTTCAGCCTTACAGTAAATATTGGTCTTCGAAGCGAAATAAAGGCAAGAGTGGCATGAAGACGTCTTAGTCCAAGGTGCTGAGTAGTAAACACATATCGGGAAAAAAATGAAGTTTGTGGAATAAATATATTATACTGGCTTGTTTTTTTGCCCGAGACTTCATGTACAACCACGTGTGACAAAAGTATGATCTAATTTGTTTAATAAATAATTCATGTAATAATTTGTTTATTAAATAATAAATAGTTAATGAATAATTACAAATGAATCGTCTCGCATTTACATACTAAAATGAATAGATTAATGATTCCATAGTTTGATATTTTAGTGTTTTAAAATATTCAAGAATAAATAATTAATGATAAACAATCATTAGTATGATATCGTTAATTCTCTAGAAAAACGGTCAAATGCAAATTGAAATCGCATAATGGTTTCGGTACAACCAAAAAATATACTGTGTTATGTATTTATCAAAAATAGTTTTCGTTCATTTTGAAATCATACCTTTATTGACGAACGAACAACGTCCATGACAAATAACGTCTTCTATTGTTAATTAATTAATTAACTTATGTATTTATTGCTACACCTCAAACAAATGAAGTTACAAAAGGGTAAATTTAATGCCTAATGGCATTCTCTCCCAGTCAACCCTGGGTGAGTACTGAGAACTTGTGGCAGGTGCTAAAATAAATTAAGTCTATTAACAGGAGAGTTCCAATAATATGTTACATGCGTGTAACATATTATTGGAATTTGGTATTTACACAAAAGTGGTAATAAAAAATACAGGATAAGATATATGACAAGTCTCAATGCTCTCAGAGAACCCAAACACTATCTATATGACCCATTTCTAGAATGAACAAACAATGGTTGATAAACTGTTCAAGCCAAGGAAGGGATGTGGTCCGTCCTTCGCAAACAATCCAAAAATATTTTCAGTGTGATTTTAGTACAATACACTTCGGGTAACGTCTAGAAACTTAAGTTAGTTCTGTGTTATAATACATACATTTATCTTCAGCCTATTAGTATTTTGATAAATGGTCGTAGAACCTTCGCAAGCGTTGCTGTTCTGGTTTCAAGATTGACATTTACACGAGGCATTATTAGTCCCTAGGATTAGTGACGAATTTGATTGACCTGAGGTAGGACTGCATACCAAATTGGGTTTGATTGTCCTGTTCAGATGTACATGGTCGGCAGTGACCACTTACCATCAGGTAGACTGAGTGGTCGTTTGTTACTTAATCTACTGTTAATTAAAAAAAACTGTGCGGTTTTCTGGATGCGATTATTTTAGACGATATAATAAGTCAAGTTCGCATTAGTACAGTATGAACATTTGTGAAAACAGACAAATTTCGCATTCCTTGGGTGGGTTGGATGGGATATCGAAATTCGTACTACTAACATATCCTTAGCTATATGTTATCTGTGAGAGGTAGTTGTGTTAGCTGTGAGATGAAATTTGATATAGTGGAAGAAATACGAGACCAAGAATTTAATTTTAATAATTTCAGTATTAGATATATTTGCCTATGCACACACAAAGAAAAACAAAAAGACTATTTATGAATAACATTAGGTGCAAAAGTGGTTGTTATTTGCTTTATTTCTCCATAAGTTAGTTAACTTTTTAGATGTTTTAATTGGAGTCAGTAACACGTTATTTTCATTTAATTAATATGTATACAATGAGTTGTTAATTTTCTTACAAAGCTGTAAATTGCGATAAAATTTTAAGAACAATGCAACTGTTTTACTATAAAATGAATTACAGCACAGCACTTAACGCTAAGAAACCTCCAAGTCATAGCAAAAACTGTGGACATACTAATTGTTTTATAGTTTTTTTGACTTTAAGTTTTAGTATTTAAGAGTAAAACCACGAAGTCTTAGTCACAACAAAATGCTATTCTTGTAAGTTTTTATTAAACTGAATAGTTAGTAGGTATATATGTAAATAAAAAAATGTATCAGGTTTTAGCTAGCTAAACGACCTTATATAAAATATAAGAAGTCAAATTATGGAAAATTTTGTTTTTATTATACTGATAAACACGTAATTAACGAGAGTTCATTAATACAAAAGCTATAATCTTTTGTCCGTGTTTACCTTGGACGTTCCATAATTTTTTATCTGATACATGGGCCTTATTAGTTTAGTTTATTTAGTTATTAGCCTTATTTCTTTTTTTTAGCAATTAAATATTTAGTGAAGTTAGTGGATTTAGTAAAATTTGATGAACTAAATTCCTTGTAACATTCCTTCATATAACAAACCTCCATGCTTTTATAAATTAAGTATCATACTAAGTGTTACATTTTAAGTATTTTAAGTTAGAGTTTCTTGATAAAATTGAAAACCCCCGCTGTAAAGGGTAAATCTTAGGCCGCTTGAATACGCTGATAGTGTATGTCACAAAGTTACATAACGTGAACATTGTTTCCACTTTTTATACAAAGTACGTCGTAAAAAATCTTAGTCGGTTACCGACCTATCTTATCATACGCACCGTGATATGATTTTTTTGTGTAAACGAGATTCTTAGATGACAAAGGTCAATGACAATATAGGTCATCTTGATACGCGATTATCATTACAATGTCAACATTTTTGGTGGCGTCTTGTTGTTTGATTATTTACATTTATTTACGAATGGCGCCTGTGGATGACCGCTGTAATTTATATTACGTTGTTATAAATCACGAGTAATTAGTATTTCAGATAAGTCGTTCTGTTATTAAATAATAATTGTTTGAGCGCTGTATGTCTGATTTTGTTAAAACAAATCACATTTTAGTATATTGTTTTTTATATCTTATACCTTCTATCAGTAAAAACTATTTTACTATAAAGTATGGTTTTAAGTTGTCTTGTTAACTTTGGCTTTTGTGTATAAAATCTACATTAATTCGAGTGTGGAAAATACAGTTTTTGTGCTGTTATAAATTTAACCCGTCGTTTGGAGTTGACAGAATTACGTTCGTTGAGAGAGTAAAAAAAAAAATATTAAAATCATTTATTTATAATTAATTTATACAGAATTGTTCTTGAATTACCACTGCTTCGTAAACTGTTTCGCTATGGAGAAGAAGCGGCATAAGAAATTCCATACTTGTGTATATATTGCATCTTTTAAAACAGTAAACTAATTAGTACTTTTAAATAATCATTTATTGTGGAGCTGGAGTCACGTCACCTCATGCGTGTTTGTGATTTCAATACTTATTGGCATTGTAATACGCGTTAATACACAAATTTAATTTAACCATTGATTAACTGTTCTCCGGTAGGTATTTTAATAATTTATTTTGGTAATTTATTATAAAACCGAACACAGTTCCCCTAAAAAGAATTAGATTCCCTAATTAATCTAAATTCTGGTATTCCCAGAATTGTATTGTATTGGTATTATATCCTTATACATATTTATATATATATTATATCCTTATACAGTTATTTGATCGATAAAACATTTTTATTTAATTATTAATTTATTCATATATAGTATCATAATTATGCCTATTACTGTTTTTTTCTCACGAAGAACAGTTTTTGCGTGTATATATACTATTTTCATAAATATATTCGGTAGACATTGTCAACAAATTTATCGACTTAAACAATTCTCGTATGGGATATATTTTTACCCTTTGGATACGGAACCCTAAAAATATATGTTTACTATTCTAAGTTTAACCGCATCTTTTTCGGTTGGGACCCGGCTATTTTCGACATGTTCGAGTATCTTTATTGTCCCAACGCGTTTTTTCGGGAGTAACCGACCTTTTCAAGTACTTTTCTCATTATTTTTCCTTTTGCGAGACAAATACTATGTCCACGATAATGTTCTAGTGCGGTTTGAGAAAATTATCGAACTGAACAAAAAAGAGCACGACACACTATTATCATGCAATCAACTTATATTGTAGTGATACGATATTAATTAATAATATTTTTTGTCAGATTATACACATGTGGTAATCCTGGAAACGGCTAACCTTTTTTTAATGAGCATAAAGAAATTTACACGGACTGACGAAACTTTCCTTTTACACCAAAATATTCTGGGTTCCTGCGTATAATTAAAACATCTCATTGACAATCATATATGGATTATATGTGTGCCGTCAGATAATCCTTTAAAATCCACAGATGACAACTTTTAAAAAGCAAATCCTCTAGCCTCCGCGTATTTCAAAGCTTATTGATGACTGTTGTCACTTTTCACTTCCTCTGCTGTCATCCACAAGAAAGAAGGGAGTGGTGTTCGAAGATATTTTGTTTACATTATCTTCACGATATATACCTGTCTAATATTTTCTCAACAATCGTCTGACATAATATTATGTCAGAATCAGACGAGAAAAAATATTTGGTACGCAAATATTACAAGTTGTCTGATCAAACAACATACCAGATGTCGTCTTCCAAATATATCATATTGACATAGGTATATGCCGTACTGGTTTAAATGTGGTGCTATAGACAAAGGAATTATATTGGCGTGTAAACAACCATTTTGGGAGTTTTTTACAAGCTTAGTTCGTACCTAAGTTTGTAAAAAACGTATTAAATCTTGCAACTGAATTTTAAAAGAATAACTCCAACCGTTTGAGCTGAAATTGTGCATATACACGTAGGTTTAGATGACAATGCATAATTCGCTTAGTGACGTCATTCTAATTCAAGATGGCGGATCAATAATTTTTTTGCACCCTCATGATATAGGTATCAGAAGACAGGGTTTTCTAAGAATAATGTGAAAATTAAAATCACCTTACCAAAACGTTAGATTTCGAAAATGTTTTTGAAATAAATTTATGTTCAATCTGATTTATAATAAATTAAATTAAAGCACATATATTTCGTTTTTAAAAATGGAGCACTAGTCCTCAGATATTCAAGTTTATTTGCCTTACCATATCTTTCAAAGCAGTACACTTCAGCCCTACACTGTTGCCTAAGGTTGATTTTGTGGGACTGCCGCCGCCGCAGAATTATTATGAGTGTATAATAAATAAAGTTCTTTATGTCACCTCATAGTTAAATTTTAGATGAATTTATTAATTTACGCTGTACCGATCGTGCATTCATGCTATACCGAGTGTACATATGTTTGTAATCTTTAGATTTATATTTAGAGACATAGTAAATAACGTGCCAAATATTTCTAGACTAACTTTAGCTCACTACTTCGCATACAGAAACGATGTCAATGACCTAATCGCTGAAATACATATGAACATGTTTTTGTCATGCTCATATGCATGCATGCTATGTGATGTTAAATGGTCTATATACCATAACATCAACATATCACACTTCGGGTACCACCACATAATGTAGGTTTGGCTGAAGTTTTGGACAGTTCGGCCAGTAAGTTTGGCCAAAAATTGTCCGAACCTTTCAGCTCAAACGAAGTATATTGGATTGTGTTCGGCTGTTAGTTAAGACGAGAATAGCGTGACGGTGGTGCCTCGGCTAAATTATAACAATACAAATAATATAAAAATGAATGATAGACCCATTAGTTCCATATATTTGAACAGATAAAGTTTCAGACGAAACGTAATTAAGACGAACACGTAGGCGAATGGTCTTAGCACAGACAACACAATGTTGCACGAACGATAATTAATAACTCGGTGCGTTACGTATCTGTTAGAGTACAAGCGGTGGGCGATATTGCGGTATTTATAAACTCCCATTACTACCACTTCTAGTAATAGGCTCCTCAAAGAAATATGGATTGAGATCAGTCTGAGTCAGTTTGAAAATATTCCAGAGAAGTCACGGTTATGTATTTTCCTTAACATGTTTTCCTTTGCATGTGCGTTCGAATATGGGTCTTTCCCACGTCTGTTTCATAAGATAGAAGTAACAAACTAGCTTGTACCACCTAATGATATGTGGTCACTGATGCTCATCTGTAACCAACGCCATTAAGATCAGGGATCTACTTGAATCCGTTCACAGGTGCGTTGCCACTCCAGAGGACTCAGATAGTCGCGACATATGTAAATCCATATGTAAGAACCAGGGCACTCTAATGCGGATTTGTAGAAAAAGGCACGTCATCTTGTGTCGGATCTTGTGACAAAATCAAATGCATTCCAATGTAATTATTTGCTGGATGTTTAGTCAGTAGCACTCATCCAAGATCCGGCCGCGTGTACTTCGTAAATCGCATAGAATCTACATACACTAATTCCAATATGTGATATGGATAACTTCTAAAAATTAAACGTATGTTCCTGGGATTAGAAACCAGGATTGTAGGTTCATATTATATAGAGACATATGGAAAGCGATGGTGGCAAGTCACAAGCTCGATCGCTCGGCATTCTTCCACAACTTTCATTACTCACGCGTCTATATTTACATTAATTTTCATTGAGGTGACCTTTATTTTCAAATCCTCAAAGTTTAAGATTGATTGAAAGCACCGACTTTCAACAACTATACATAAAGTCGCACATCTCAGGGGAAACGTAACGTTGATGATTCTTTGATAATCCCTAAGCGATTTTTGATGACCCTTGGTCTGAAGCTGAAGCGAATTTAAACATCAATTTCTTTAGCGCTGAAACAAATTTGACGATTACAAAGTATTACGATTGCTTCGACTTAGGGCTGGTATCTACCGTTAGTTCACCTCAAACTTAAAGAAAAAAACTTCAAACGTTTTAAGTAAACAAGGTAATTTTCTAAACGTTTCTTCCTATATTCAGAGAAATTTTTCTTAATTTATACGTAACATACTTTCATAATATAAAATCATAATGTCTGTCTATAACTACACAATGAATAATTACTTATTTACGTTGCTATCTTCATACCTAATGTAGATTTCGCGTGTCAATGTTCATGCACATGCGTTGTGTGCTCAATGATCTCTCATCATTATCCACCAGTATAATTTGTATGTAATAGATTTAAAATGATAGTAATTTAGAATAAAAAGACCTGTTAACTTTGAATAAATGTTTATTTTTTGCATATATTTCATTGTGTTATCACACACAGTAAGAATTTAAATGGGTAAACTTGGGTTAAGTTCGTGGACTTTGATATAACTTAAATCGATTACGTCTTTTACAAAGCACCATACTATCTTTGAATTTATTTTGACTACTTGGCAGCCCTAGTCATCACACTGTAAAATGACCTCGTTTGGCCAAATTTGAATTACGGTTTAAGTTAGGCCATTGAGGACAGACCTTTTCAGTCACAGCTCCTCGTTAAAGTTTGAAAGTAACAATGAACTTATATCCGAGAAGGTATACAGTTTAGTATTACTTGAATCATTAAATATTAGAATCCATATCATCTAAGGTTAGTTAGGATAATATCGGAGCTTGGTTAAGACTATAAAAATAATACTTCTAACAGTAATTGGATGGCTTATTAAGTGAAAGTTAAGGGGCAACAAAAATTTGCGCGCTACATGAAGACTAGCTAATTTATTGGCATATAAAATAAGATTAGCTTACAACAGTTTTTATCTGTTTGCACAGTGAAACATAGAACGGAAGAATGTTACGCCAATCATATAATTGCAAGTGATGCAGTTCATGTGCTGACGATGAACATATGATTTTCCTTCCAAGAAACGATTGTGTAAACTCGGAGCAAAATTAATGTAGCGTGGCGTTATCTAATCAGTATTGATATTTATTAGATCGAGTTTGCAAACTTTCCCCTGTTATTGGATGCGTCGTATTTTCTATTTAACCGCACGGAAAAACATCTCACGACGATACAAGTTAATATGGGTACGCAAGAATGTACGCAGTAATGTAAATCGTCACGCGAGCTTGTAACAATGCCTGTAGTAAATTTTCCACCACGAGTAACTGTTTGTCTACGTACAGCAGTTATCTCTAAGCGATAAGAGTTTAGTTGTTAAAAACGTTATGTCGCGTAAAGGTCCCCAATTCCGTGAGGGTTAAGTTGGGTTAGGTTAGAACGCATCCAGAGAAATACCATGGAGTTTTAGAGGTTAGGAGTCCGGCGCATGCTCTCGGCGGCTGTGGGGAACCTATGCAGGGTTTCCCCACGTAAAAGTAAGTTAGAATTTATTGGGCTGTTGTGATTTTATTTCGCGACTTTTGCGAGATTTGTTTAATTTGTTTTTTAAAGTTTTGTACTTTTAGCGCCAGTAAATTAACTCAAACGTGTGACCTTTCATAAAAAAATGCAAAGAAAAGATAGAATAGTATTTTTTCTTTTAATTTTATACAAAATGGTATTGAACATTTATTCAGGAACTTCACACACCAGACCAAGTGTTTTGATGTCCTGTCAATTTCGTTTCTTTTTGTCAACGATTTTTCGTTCAATATATTAAATTCATGATTCTTTGCTTTTAGTAATTGGATACATTTTCTATGACAACAACTTAATAATTAAAAACGTAATCGGTGCTTGTTGCCTAGCTAATCTTTCCCCATCCATCACCGAAAACATTACGCCACCCGTTCATTGAAACTGTGTCGAGGCGTCCGCCGCCCTCTATTCCCTCACAACTCTGTTATCACATCCATGGCGTATATCTGGCGCCTCTTAATTGCCTCAGACTAATAATTATTATCAGTTCGCGTGCCGCCCCGCCCTCTCGCCGGCTACTAAGATACGCAATTACCAATACAACTGAATAACACCCACACAGAGATAAGCGTAACCACGTGCTCCAAATGTCACTCTACCGGTCACGTGGGTCGTGATACGTCTAATTCGCCAAGTTTTTTTACTGACTTGTTTGTTGCTGCTGTACTGCTGAATCATCTTCATCCAACATAGTCCTGACATGTCCATAGAATTGGAAAATAGTAGATATAAAAGACAATTCGATAAAGAAACCCGAAGAGAAGAGATCATTATCACTTCCTGCTTGTGTTAGTTACGTTGCTATACTTCACTACAAAGTTTGAATATCTCAAATGTATCACTATTCTCTTGAAACCATAAAACAACAGCGCCAAAATTGATACTAAATCAAGCAAGTACCTACTCGTAGACTTTGATTACGCGTAGAATTATGAAAAGTACCTGAGTATGGCGCGATGTGAAATCCGACACTCATGTTCGGGCGCTATTAGCTCAATATACAATACAATCTCACATGCAATCCAATCGTTGATAAAATATGCAAATCGTTTGCGAATCTGAATACGATATGATACAATTCGCATTTCAATGTCATCACTAGAACTTGTTATTTGTCTATTTGTATGGCTGGAACTTGAAAAGACTTAAAAAATATATATGATTCTTCATTTTGGAAATAAGTTTGTGATTTCTTTTTATTTAGTACTTCGTATTACTAATGAAAATTAAAATTGTTATTTAATCTAGATCACCAAAATTTGTAAATTCAGAAAGTTAATGAATTTGTCTTTTTATCTTACAAGCCTTTATGCATTTTGAATAATTTAATTTTCTAGGGATACAAGAAAGATTACATTTGATCTAGTGTTTTAGAGAATATCGGATAAATGTAACACAAAAATTTAAAATATTTTAAATGTTTTGATAGTCCATAAAAATGTGAAATCCAGAAGTTTCAATCCAAGAAAATGAGCAAGAAGATGCTAGTCCAAGTTGTCTACGTAGTACGATAGAAGTAAATAATCTATTTGTCAAAGTATGTTATATGTATGAACTATCAGAAGTATTTCGACTCCTATACGAAGACTTTTGATCGGTTAAGGTATTCTAATTGTGCTTACTTATTTGATTTGATTGAATTGATTACTAATAACAGGCAAGTGATAGTTAGGTATTTTAAGCAAACCAAAAAGGAATACCATGTTACTTATGATTGTCTGACAATTTAGAAAATTCGGAGGGCTAGGAAGGATTTTTAAATTTAGTAAAATATGTTAACAATTTGTTAGAACATTTAAAATTGATTAATCATCTTATCTTTTAAAGTAAGGAAATAGCTAGGAATATCTGCAACGTACGAATATATAAACTTGACAATGAGAATATTATATATAGAGCAATCGTGTGTCGCCCTACAGGACCGTTCACAAATTGACGGATTATTTCAGGTAACTTTAAATTCATCAGCTAAAGAGCTATGAGCGCTAATAAAAAATCAATGATAAAACACAACAAAAGCATTACAGGCCATTTATTCCTAAGGTGAATAGCCTCGGTTGCACTCGAAGACGCCATGTCTGGAATAGCAATTATTGTTACTGAGACTTTACGTTAACTTGAAAAATATGCTACGAATTGAATTCTTGATCATAAACTTACGAGGTAAGTATTGTTCCTTGTTTGGCTCGATGATTTATTGTTCGAAAAACAAAAACGAAAACAATGTTATACGAAGTGAAATTTCGACTTAATCTTTTCCAAGGAATTAATGTTTCTAAGTCTTTATTACTTGTTATTTAATCTTCGAAGAGCTATTTGAGTCCATTACATTAAAATGCATATGTGTTACTTGTATGTACTCTAATAATTATACCTCAGTTTGACGAAGCCTACCTGCTGGTTTATATGGTAACAATAGTGCGTATAAAAGTATGTCGAATATACTGTAATATAAAAGATAACCTATTTAATTGTTAAGTTAAACTTGAATTAAACAAATCAAAGTTTTATTCAATAATTCGTTAATTTTTCTGCAAATGTTGCTGAGCTCTACAAGCTGACGTCCAAGTTTATTAAATTCGGTTTACATTATTTCTTCTGTGTAGTGTAGATGGCGTTGTACACATTTAAGATTAAGAACTTATTGGACATCCGACCCCGTTATCAAGCAAGTGGCAAGCCTCCTCTGTCATCATGCTACCTATTTGTTTCTTATCACTGTAATGACGTGTGTCGTGTCTTCTGTGTTGCTTTCGTATCATAAAAGCGCGACACATGATTTATAAGTCAGAGAACATAAGAGTTAATTTTGAATAAACCAAGTGTCATGGTGAAATGACTAGACTTATAAACCATTAACTTTTTATATTTATTTTACTGAGCAAATTGATGTTTTGCTTCGAAATTGCTTATAATGAAATGTCATTGTTTTTGCAGAACATTGCTATATGTAAGTGTTGATGTTACGCAATCTTAAATAGTTTTAGTTATTAGAAATATATGTTTTTTTTTTAATCTTGAGCTATATGCGCTCTTACTGAAAGAGTGTGCCCTCATAGATGATACATCTCTTCACGGTATTATTGACGAAACACTAGGCCGATGTTGAGATATGGTATTTTACGTTAGTTCTCAGGGGTGGTCACAATTCCTGGCTGACCTCAAGTGAGACTTAATTTAAAAATAATCCTATTTGGAGTTGAGTTGAATATATACATCTTCGTGGTTGACTGTGACCACTTACTATTAAGTTGACTGTATCTCGTTTGCTACTTTAATCGAACAAAAACATTCCATTTGAACCATTAATCATAATTTATTTAACAAAGATAATGTTTTCCCTGTTTTTATATTAATCATATGAAGCATTATATAATAATCAGTGCGTGATGCTATCTTTTAGTAAGTAATGAACTGTCCATTAAGTAGATAAATGACCACGACAAAGAAATATATTTTCGTTAGTTATCTGTTTTATCTCCTTTCTGAAAGCATTAAATCATTCCAAACATTTCATGTTCAAAGTTATTATAGTATGAGGTACCTATTAAAACATTTTTTACTGTCTTAGTTTATTAGCTTAGCTGTCTTACTAATTTTAAAGATAATTAAAATTTATTATGTACATCACTTTAAAATTTAAAATACGTATAGCAGACAAAAATGCTTTATTTATCGATGTGTTTCTTCATCTGACAGGAGTACAATTCGCCCCGATTAGAAGTCCACATCTGTATAAGGATTAAGAATTTGGATAATGTAGATATTTATCACATCATCATATTTATAACATCAATAAATGCGGGTTATATTCAGGTATACAAATGCCTTAACTACTAATCCATCTGGGCTTGTGGGGTTGGGAAAAAACCGTCATGAAATGCTCACATAATGCAGTACACATTTTGCATCAGATCAACGATGTATATGCTTATTTACAACTTGTCCTAAAAACATATGCACATTTTGGAAAGAAAGGTTCGAAAATGCAAAAGGAAAAGTTTTAACAATAAAACGCTCTATTTATCGCTTATAAGAATTCATATATAAAATAACCACATAGCTCGATTGCTTCTTACCGACAGCGTTACCTTCGGTGTTAAATCACCCGAAGGATTAGGGACCGACGCTATCGAAGCTCTATCAAGGAAAACCCGACATGAAACAAGCTTTGGATTATCGACCACGTGTTGAAAACCGTCACGGTAAGCAGTGACAGTCTAGTGGCAGAAAATTTGTTTCACATTGAGAGTCATGGTTCAAATCCAGATTAATCATCAAGAATGAAGAGTCCAACTACTTACGATTTTCGACATTATGAGCCTATTAGAAATTATCACGTGCATAGACCGATGAAAACGAGAGAAAACCTCTGGAAAAGGCTAAACCCGTGTGATGAATATCAAACTACACTTGACTTGTGTGGTGGACTATAACCTAAAGTTCTAAACCCTTTCTCGTAAGATGAGAAACCGAGAACATAATTTGAGAGGCCTGTGCCCAGCTGTGGGAGAGTAATGCGTAGTTGAGGATATTTAAAACGGTCGCGTACTACCCATTCTTATTCTACGATCAATGTAATACAACCCAAAAATCGAGCATAGAGTCTCTCGAGGTCTCCCATTGTTCTGAAATCATAAAGGGCCATAAAAACGCACTTAAAAACGATAACCTGGTCGTTTGCAATCGCATCCACAATTCCACACACGGACCACACGTGCGCCCACATCTCATTAATTCAATCGATACGCCCTCACTAAAACATTATGTTACAAACACTATCACACTACTTTATTGCTGTACTAACCGGTTGGATTTGAACTAGGGCTGCCACACGGCGGGATAAAAATCGGAATGTCCTGATTCTTGGGTTAAGTAGGATATTTCTAAATATGATAATTATCCCATTTTCTGAAATAGAGTCAATGTCTACATGCGTCAAAGACCAGAAAAAATTGCAGAATCAGGGGCTCATTTTAACAAGTTATTTTAATATTTCCATAATTTCACTTTAGATTTGAGTAATCAAATTATACGTGTCGCGAGTTTTGGTTGTTAAGTTTTTGCATTTTTTTTATTGTTGCTAACCCTATCGGACTCCTGCCGCGTCCGTATGAAGAACAGGCTCCGACAATCTATGATTTGTTCGATCGTCTATCCCAGATAGTGCTTCGAATTCAATAGCTATCAGCGTCATTTACATTAGCTTTGAAGTTTATTCCATGCTTATTTTAATAAGCTTCAATAAAACCTTCCCATGAATTTTGTAAGCAATTGCTAATATTGTAAGCAGCGTCTAAATCTAGTTATAACGTTGAGGGCAGAATTAAAGCGAATGCATTTGAGGCACATTATAAATGCATTAGTGCGATAAAAATCCGTGATACTCGTACATTACGTACTAAGTGTACGAATGTGGGTAGCTATACCGTTAATGTTGATGTTCGAGGGTTTGATATTCAGGGAGTTGTTTATTTTCCGTCGCTTACCGCGAGGGCACGACCTCGCGTGACGTCACGGCTCAGATGAATGAACAGCCACCCTAACCCCCTGGTCCGCCTAACGGTCAGTTTCATACAAGCGATGAGCTTCAATATCCAGCCACAACAGCTGCTACGTCTCTTTATTCGTTGGACGAACATATGTCTTATATGTGTTGGATATAAACTTGCAATGTTGGAGCGAGGAGATTTCGCTTTCAATAAAATGTTTATTGGAAGACTTACACGTTCCAGTTCTCACTCCATTGAATTTGAAAATTTTACTTTGCTGTATAATCCTGTTAATCACTCGTAAAAGAGACAAAGTCAATAGAGACTTTGTCTCTTTTACGAGTGAAATGGATGCTTACTATTTCATACGATACATTTTTAGCACAAACAATTTGGAATCATTCTAATGAATAAATAGAACTGGACACAGGTGGTAGAACTCTTTGAGGTTCGACTCCGGCGGCACCACCGCCTCATGTATTTCTGCCTAAAAACTTAACGAGGCATTCCAATTTACTCCTCAGGGGTAGCAATGCATCTGTGGTCGACTTCAGTTGTTATTCTGGTCCTATCTGGGGTGGATCACAGGTGTCTATGGGCGGCAGGTGCCACTTACCATCAAGTGGACTGCATGCTCGTTTGCTATTCCGTTATATAAAACAATGTAAGAGTGTACGAGATGTATTTGATAAGTTTAGAGGAATAACACAATGCTGATGAGAGTAGATAAGTGCAGAGACACCATTATTCTTTCCGCATCATTCTAAACTTACGCTGTTGCAAGAAACGAGTTGGCACAAAAAAGATGTTCAATTAACATCGCGGTCCGGTTACATTTCTCGTAAGGGTCGCGGTTAGTTCCGTATTTGTCGGCATGACTCATGAACGGCTACGGATACTTCGTTTGCCATCAGATACGTTTTCCTGTGGACTTTCCTGATTTGAAGATTTGCTATAAATATCGATTCAGGTAGGTCAAACAGGAACGGTGTCAATCAATCAATATATATAACGACCCGCGTGGATCATACCCGTCTGATACGCATTGGTTCAGGTTCGATCCTCGGTCAGACAGATATCTAAATGATTTTAGTTTTTGTTCTGGGTCTGGGTGTTTGTGTATACGTATTTGTGTGTGTTCATGTCACTCACGATTAATGGAATCCTAGTGTGGGGCTATGAGTATAGACAGCGTCTTATTTTTACCAATCTTCGAAACATATGAAGTATAGAGATTTGTAAGTCTCTGATAATGAATTATGAGTGTAGGAGATCCTTGTGACAAATAATTACATAATTTAGTTAGTGTTAAATAAGAAAATTATTTAATATATATTCTTAGATATGTTAAAAATGTTTCGTAGATGTTAACAAACTGGAACAGCTTGCTCTAGTAAGAGTACTCTAGTACGCTTTAAGGTCCCTAGCCCTCAGGGTTGTAGACATTTATTTTGTAAAACAAGTCTTCGTGAATCTCGAAACTAAACTAATATTATTTTAGTATACACGTATCGCTCTACGTATCGTATGTATGAGCTTACTGACCCATTAATGTAGAAATAAAATCGATAACCGATATCTCTGGAATATAGGCGTTAGTCGATTGTTCGTCAAACATCAGTTACTTTGAATGTGTCATTAATATAAAAACTTATGTTGATATAGGGTATTTAATTAAATTTTTACTATGATTACATGAGTTCAATTAGACCACGTCCAACTGTACACACATAAAAACATCAGAGGGAAATATCCTAGTAATAGCTATTGAGGTATTTTAGTTTTTCGTCTTTGGTGGTAGTGATAATCAATTTGTAGTAGGTACGCATTTAGCTTAAAAAAGTCATTTATATTACATTTGATGTGAGACAATTAATGGACTATCACTCACAAAATTTGGAAACAAGTGATGAGGAAACGCATTCCTCTTTTAATTACATATAATAACCGTTAAAAATCGTAACGAGACTCCAATTACCGGTTCTTGGTGATTTCTTTTAAAGGATTACGGTACTCAATGCCAGCGCCAAATTTATTACGACCTTTATCAAGAATAAATACATTGTTGGTGATCTTAATTCGTTTTGAAATTAAATTTAAATGGTATAAATGTCGGCCGGACTCTTGACGGTATTGATTCATTTACGGTAAATAATTCGAGATAAAAATTGTCAAGTCGACGTAATCATTTTATACGCTTGAATATCAGTGCTGTATTTAATGATCAATGACGACTGAAAAAATACTAAGACGCAAACGGTTATTTCTTTTGACACTGACTGGTTGTAGTGGTTGAACCTTGTAGTTCAGTTTCAGCAGAAACACTGTCACACGTTTTTCTGGATTATAACAGCTTTTTAGTCATACATACATGTCCGAGATGTTCCAATTTTGTACTTAGGGTTACAAACGCGTCTGTGGTCGATCTCACTGTGGCCTGTGGCCACTTATCATGATGTGGACTGCATGCTCATTTGCTACTTTCATCATATAAATAGCACTATATCATAGTCTACATATGTTTTTCTTTGATCATTAGTATCTAGTGGTATAGAGCGCTGATGTGTAGCGCTGTTGGTTTGAAATATGTTAAGGCATAAGCAAATTCCAATAGTTTGCAATAGTAGCAAGTAGTACCAACTATTTTCACCAGTCATCATGTAGGTCTGTCACGCAGTGAGCTCCGGGTTCGGTCCCCGGCCAGACAGATATCTGAATGATGAATTTAGATATCTGTTCTGGGTTTGAGTGTTTGTGTATTCGTCTTTGTATGTGTCCATGGCACCCACGATACAGGGAATCCTAGCGTGTGGCTGTGAGTGTATAAAGCGTCTTTTAAGCGTCTTTAATTTCTACTGGGGTATTTGGTTAAATTTGTTATGGGAACCAACGACTTGTTGAAGTACTATAAAGTAAACTATAGTTATGACTTTAAAACTAACCAACTAAGAAAACGGTATCAGTACATCTGTCTTCACTTTTCGCTATCACATTTAATTGAGTTCTCTTGTACAATGTCGTTTTATTTCTATCCGACTTTACGCAAACAAGTTACTCTCATGAAGTACCACCGGAAGTGATAAAGCCGGCCTTGTCTGATGCAGGGTTACGATACACTATACAAATAAATAAAGGCGAGTATGTATGCACTTTCCGAACACCTATTTCTTAAAGTAGTCTAAACTTACCAGAACATAAATGCATTTTTTATTTTAGTCTGGTAATTCTCATCTGGAAGAAAAACAGCTAAATAGAAATAAAGACATTTGAAGATCAAAGACTTTAACCTCTATGAGAAGTAAACACATTTCAAGATAAAGTATTAAAATTATTAAAATGTCGTAAAAATATATATAGTTGACAATCCGTTACTGTCCTAGTCCTAGACACGGATCTCCTCTGAGTGCGAGAGGGGTTTAGGCCATAGTCCATCGCGCTGGCCAAGTACAGTTGATAGACTTGAAACACCTTTGAGGATTTTTATTTCTCCAAAAAACTGCCATGTGTAGATTCCTCACGATGTTTTTCTTCACCGTTACAGCAACATACATGTGTACATAACTTTGAAAAATCAGGGGCGTACCATGCGTTTGAACCTTCGACCCTTCGATTTAGAGGCCGAGTTTCAACAACTACGCTATCGCTGCTTCCAAAAATATATTCATACTTAAATTAATAATAGTACATTTAAAAGTTTTATTTTTGTTGAACAATTTACATAATGGATACGGCATATCAATGCGTATGCAAAAAGAAATACAAATAAACATTTTTATTCTTAGTCATTTATATTCAACTCCATGTTCTTAATATAACCACTTAATAATTTATTTGCGAAACTTGCAGTTTGTTTCTCCCGTCACACGTTTGTCGTGGTGTGACTCAGCAAATAGTAAATTTTGTTAAGAAAATGGCAATACACGTCTAGTCTGTCAGCAAAGATACATGAGAGAACAGAGTCCACTTAACCAGAAAACTGTCAATGCCATAGTGTCGTTGACTTAGACATATTGATTATTGTTTGTGGATTTAAGTCCGTTCAAGTAAAATGGTAGCTTTGACTGCCACAGAGGCCTTGATTCGATTTTTTAGGAAAACTTAAATTATGATTTTGTGATATAATAAAACTTCGGGGTAATTTAGCAATTAAAAGAGTATGTATGTACTATATAAAGTAAATGGTAAGAAATAAGAAAATGATGTAAAGTAAAAAATAAGTTTTACAGAACAAGATAAAAAGAAACAAAACTGTTGAGGGCTTTTTTCAACATTATTTTTATTTCCAGGTCGTACTCTAACTTATTATTTACACATTTTTGTGTTAATGTTTATTTTGTAATGGTAATAGTTAATATAGATACTTGTAAAAAAAATTATGTGATATTTAAATCAATAACAGTTAAACATGGTTGAAGCTAAAGCAAACCAAAAGTTCGTTTCGTTCCAATTTAGAAAATTTGTATAATAATTCTATTTACAAGAATTATACATATTATTATCATAATTAAGTCTGATTTCAAATTTAAATAATGATATTATTTGCTAGAATATACTGTTATGCACTGTAAAACAGATAAAAACGAACATTGGAGCTACGTTATCCAACCGGTTATGAGTAGTAAGTCCTCGATAATAACTAATTTAACGATAAGGTCACTTTTTGTTTGTCAAAATGGTAATTCGAATTAGCTAATGGGTAAATCAATGTCAGCGCAGGAAACATCGACACAGACTGCCACTCTCATATAACGGACTCTGATAAAAAGAACCAAGTTTTTGTTTACTTCTTTGTGACGAGCGTCAGCGGAAGCATTTATGAAGCACTTAACGAGAACTATTGAATATGTCTGTCCTACTTTAGTCCCGGTCCTGTCATTTCTCGCTTCTCTCATTTTTGTTGCTCGGGGAGGGGTTCTAACTACATTTTTTTGTTTTCTTTTCTTTGCAGTTACGTATGTGCGGGCCTCCCGTGTAGTCTTTGGCTGGATGGCCGATAGCCACGGGTGATTGTTTAGTGGCATCCTTGTGATTGTGTTAGTGTCGGTTGTGCCAGTGTCGTGCAGTGTCGCCAGTGATGTGACAGTCTATGGAAGTGTTAGGGCGTAAACGGAATGTTTACGAAGCACGGCAGGGCCCCTGAGCGGTGCCCGCACATCCACTCGCATAGGAACTGCAAGAAGAAAAAACCGCCCCCACACACACCCTGGAAGTACTTGATGAATTGCCCACTCGTTAGAAAATGTTTTGGTATAGTATTTTTATTTTTCTTTTAACTAATTTGAGTGAATTTAATCTAAGCGTTATTATGTACTTTAAAGGCGATAACTTGTACCATACCATACTAGGAGGCTAAGCAATATTCACACTTATTTCATACGGAGGCGTGTACGCTATACGTCAGTCTCCCCGCATTAGGTGTGCAAAAAAAGCAAGTAAAAAATGGTGTCAAATATGAGCGTCGAACATACAGACACACTGACCTCAAAATACGGGTATAATGTTATTTTCTTAGAACTTTTTACCGCTAAACAAATTTGAGAGACAAAATTGTATTTAGTAAGTTTATGAATGACTTATTCATTTAGTGATTTTAATGGATGACGTAAAATATATGATTACCGTATTTGTTACTATTGAATATTTTCATTATAGTGACCTTGGTATCTCAATTAAACGCTTAAGTCTGGAATATTCCAAACGTATCTACTATAGACGCAAAATATATATTGGGAAGCCTTGAATAAATATAATTTAATGGAAAACTAATCATGACCTGGGCAACCGGATCATGTGTTGACTGTATTCGATTTATAACAAACATCTTTGAATCATAAGTATTATTGCGTAACTGACGAAGAACCGTAACTTATCGTATAATAATTTTGATGGAACGAATTAATTAAAACTATATTTATTTCCCTATAGCATAGTTTTAATATCCGAGCTATTATTCTTAAATAAAACATAGAATATTAGAAAATGCTCATATATTTTTGTACGCTTATTCAATTTGAAATAAATGCTTTAGAATATCGTGTTCATTTTTTTAATTAATTGTTTTAAAGTTAGTCCTTTAAAGTAAAAAATATTAATTTTTACGGGACTAGAAAGTACTTACAACTTTTTGAGTTACAGTGTCTGACCTCTATTACGACGTCGCCCTTTATTAATTTAGTAATGAGATGACAAAAAGTAAAGGCTACAATTAATAGTTGAGAACTTGTTAGGCAACTGGGTAACAAGATTTTAAAATCGCAGATGTGCTTTAAGAAAACGGCGTAGAAATTAGAGTTTACTTGATAACTCTTCGAATTGGTCATCTAACTCCCTAAATTTAAGCACTTAGTTGAAACTAACTGAATCAACTGAATTAACTGGTAACTAACTAGATAAAGTGAAATAACTGATAAACTGTAAACTTCCAATAATAATACCATACTTTAGAAATACAAATAAATTTATATACAGATTTAAAGGTGGTTCGACTCCGGAGACACCACTGCTACACTTTTTTCTGCCTAATAACAGCAGTGTTAAGTGCTGCTGTATTTTGGTATTAGGGGTGTGATAAGCGAAGCAAAATTGTTCGAGGCGTTCCAACTGAATGCCCAGGAGTACCAACGCATCTATAATCGATCTCAGATAGGATTGTAACCTTATTTGGGGTTTATTATAGATAGCCGTGAGCTGCAGTGGTCACTTACCATTACTTGCACTGCGTGCTCATTAACATGCTTTTTGTTTTTTAATTTATTGATGTCCGATTTACCCGCTCTGATTATGTCTGTGTGCGTGAGTATACTGGAATATACGTTTAGTGGTGACACCGATGAATTTCATTGTATCTGTTTCCGACTGTCAGTCGAGACTAAAATTAATCTTTCATATCGATATATTTATGACAACCTCATGAAACCTAGATCTATATTAAATAAAGACGTATTTAGTGTAGAGTAGTGTATACACAAAAGTAGACCGAACAAGAGAGCGGAGAGATATCGTGACACTGTCACTTCACACGTCAAGACGAATATGAGAATGTAGTTGACATGTAGTGTATCGGCACTTTGCCGGCACTTAAATATGAGTGGTCTGTTGCGCGATTTGTGGTCTTGTCGTAAAATGTTTATATAGTTAATACTTTAATCAAAGCGCTTTTTTACCCTAATGCGCCTGAAGTAGGGTGATGTTTTGCGAGCTTATATGTGTATGTATGTCAAACATTTTGGCACGCCGTATTTTAATGTATGAGGTATTGTTATATTAGTAGCTAGCCAGGAAAGCACGAATGTCAGTAGATAGGTATATAAATATTTTGAAATTTGAATTTAGAGTCTTGAATTATGTATAAAGATTAATAAGTTAAAGTATTTTCAAAATGACCATGTAAAGTATATACAATTATCAACATATTAATATGCAGGTCATTGGGTAATGAGGAAACTCATTTTCATTCCTATAACTATATATGTATATTCATTTCAGAAGTAAATTACCGATGCCGGTCATTATCATGCATACATACATTAACATGTCGCAGGGTTGATAACGGATGTTTATAAAAACAATTTGTTATGGAGGTCAATAATAACATAATTGATAAAATTTATGGAAAAAACATCATTTATCGTCAATTAACGTCGTAGGATGGTATATTCATGCATCCTCATTAATGAAAAACCGAAAAGACTGCGACTCATGTAACTGGTTTGTAAACATGTGTTTACAAACATAATTAGTTTTATTGATTAAAGGAAAATCCAGCTCATATATGTGTATTAATTCTTAATCATAAACCTAAAAAGAGGACAGTACATACATTTTAGTTTTATTTGATGGAGTAGCAAACGAGCATGCAGTCCACCTGATGGTAAGTGGCTACTGCCGCCCATGGACATTTATAATCTATCCCAGATAAGACTAGAATCCTACCTGAGGTCGACCACAGATGAGTTGCTACCCTTGAGGTCTATGTTGGAATGCCTCAGATAAGTAAATCTCCCTTACCACACCCTTCAAAGCAGAAGACAGCAGCGCTTAACACTGCTGTTATTAGGCAGAAATAGGCGTGGCGGTGGTGCCGCCGGAGGCGTATTACAATGGGTTCTACCACCTTTAATTTTTCGTATTTGATGGTAATAGTAAACTAACAAGCAGTACTATTGTAGTGGTTTCTGCAGCCTATGGATATTTGTTATTAAATTCAATAAGAGGAATAATTTGCGGCGAATTCTTACTGTCCCTAAACCCGGTGACCAGATTACATGATGCTTCCTTATTAGAATCACGAAGAACGGTACCAACTTTACGAGTATAAGTCAATGTTAGGTTATAGTTTGCATATCTATTTCTAAAGTTAAATGTACTTAACATATGCAATAGGTGAGTAAATTAAAGGCAGCACACGTGTTAAATTGAATTGGAGTTGCATATCTTACTTATTAATCTATTCAGCTTTTTGTGTACCAACGATTGAAATTTATCAATTGTTACCTACTACCAAATATCGGTCTTTCATAGGCAAAAATCGATACCTTGGCACAACAATAAACACAATGCTCTTAGCCTGTCTATACATAGATTAATTCAATATCTAACAAAAAATTTTTGAAGAAGTGTCCAATAAAAATTATTTTATTCTGATTTATGCGAGACACGGACAGTTTACGTGGCATTAGAGCTCAGCATTTAGCGACTTTATCATTTGTTTTGAATCTTTGAACCAGCTCATAGCGAAATGCATAAGCCTACTTAATTGTTCCTCATTTTTACTTAAAAAACTAAGCTTTAATTAAAGTCTGCAAAGTACATGCCATCCTCGCGTTTAAACGGACGACATCCGTTTATTACGTAAACCCTTGTTTTAACAGCGTCTCATCAAGAAAATCATCGGTTAGGAGCTTGGATGGAACAAGCAGGAGGCAGATTGATTGCGCTAATTATTGCGTATTACAATCTAATTACTCTCATGCTGAAGTCTAGGTAGTCGATCGCAGTAAAGCATGATAGGTTGTGAATACGAGTTTGAGATTATGAGAGACTTTACACATCTACATATGATTTCTATGTAGCAAAATAATATATTCTTTATTCTATTGATTATAATTTCATGATCCACGTGGCACAACTGTTAACGTACCGGTTTTTGGCTTCGATCTTCACAGCATATTCTCCCTTACAATTCTCCCTTATAATTTATTTTGTCATCAATCTGTTTTATGATGTTCAAATAAAAAACAAAGATGTGAGAATTAAAGCGTTTTTACATTTTAAATCTTTAATGTACAGATTAAAGTTACAGAAATATCGTAATAGAAAAGATAGCAGTGGAAATCTCGGACGATCGCTGGCCGATGAACGTTCCCGACCTTGTGACGGCATTCCGAGCCGTCTGGATCCATCCTCCGACTAGTTCCCCGATTAGTCGGCAAGAAAATCGCACATCCAATGTATTGTTGTAATTAATAGCTGGGATAGCGTCTGCAGTCATGTCGTGTGTCGCGTGGCACGATAGTGTCAACTCATCCATTCCATTATGTCTTTAGAGCGAATGATAAATTGTTCGCTTCTATTATGATAGTCTTGAGTAACGAGATATGTATTTTTATAGCAAATTAAGTGGATGAAACTTACTTAATTTGACCTTACTGATGCATTTCTACAGCTGTTTTAGCTGTTTGTAACTTTTGTGGAGATCTTATGTGCGCTTTGAAATTGGCCCTGGATTGCTACAACTTTTCGGACCCATTTGCGACATTGGTGAAGCAAGGTAACAGGGTCACCACAAATCCACATCCTTCCACCGAAACGCAAGAACTGTTTGAAGCTAGGAATAGGTGTAGCATTATCGCCTCAGTCGAACAGTACTGGTTCTACAACCTTTAACGTATCTGTTGAAATAAAAAGCAATAAAGTCACATTTCATAACGACACTTCAAACTTGGTTTTCAAGTTCCGAAGTTGTCCCGTTAACGCGAAACACGTTTTATTTGACGTGTCACTGCGATAATAACATTTTCTCTGATATGGAAATATATTTCAAGACTTCAAAGTTTATAGATAAACAAACTTCAGTTCCTAGCAGGCCTCTTGGGGACTAGTTAACAATCATTTTAGTGCTCTACGTATTTAGGTGACGGAATGCCTTGATATTATATTTATTGTTGGTATATTAGATCTAGCGCGTACGATACTGTTTGTTTAACAAATATAATAGTTTTACAGATAAAATGAACGTTAATCTCAACTACGGAACCCTTACATGCCCCAGCCTTTCATATGCATGTCCAAACACGTATTAGCTTTTTCATTGTACTTTATAAGTATTTGGTAGCATATCAATTTTGGAGCACATTCTGTATTTTTTTAATAATATTGCGAAACCTTTAGCCTTTAGTAATTGAAACGTTTCGTGGATTTAAGTAGCAACACAAAAGTCTAATTCTACACTAATTGTATGTCAAAACTATAAACATGTATTGTCTGGTTTGTTTTATGCGATTCTATTTGAGTTTTCAATCTTTGACTACTACGCAAAGAATGTTTTAAAATTATATTTTCAAATATTTCCACTCATCACTTGTATCTATGGAATGTATGGAAAATATGTTGTATTAATAGAAAAATATATTCTTACAAATTATGTTTTTTAGTCCGCATGCTTTTCATCGTGCTAAGTCGGTTCTCGTGAAATTGTGCTGTGATATGCAAACACAGTTTTCGCCTCATTTTTGACAACATTTTGCAATTATATCTTACTGAAAGCAGCTTTAAGGTCTAACTAAGTTGTATAATCATTAATGACTATTAGTTAAATTAAATAAATAATTAATGATCAAATATTTTAAATATGACAATCCTCTTAAAGTTATTCTTAAAATTAATGCTAAGAAGTGCAGTAGAGCTAAAGTGTACAAAGTCCATTATATTTTTCTTATCACAATTAGTAACAGCGCTCACGTTGCTAATTATAATCAGTCGTGCTGCAGTGTCTAGGTGCTCGCCGTTAATTTAGATGAGCGCTCAGAACACCTGCTACGCTTAATTTGTACCGACTTGAGTAAACTACCTATCTTTATGCGTAAACTTAAGGAAACTCGAGTTGAAATCTAGATTTCTAAATTAAAAAATAAAATGGACATCATGTTCTGTTACTTTTTTTAAATGGTAGATGTGAAGTGAATAAACATCTATATCTATATATAACCTTAATTCAAGTACGTTTAAAAGGAAACAAAATATTGTGCTGTTGAATACTTACGTCAATTATTAAGAAATAAACAATCTATCCAGTGTTTGACCACCAAACATTAAATTTTTACAAATTCTAGTAGGGAAAAATTGACAAAAATAGATATATGGTAAGCGAAAAATGGAATAAATTGTTTATTTAATTAATATAGCCTAGTGTTAGTCGGAATGCATGTCAAGTCTGCTAAGTCATATTCTTTAGCTCAAAGCATATTAGCGCTTTGAGCGGTATTGTTAGTGCAGATATCCACTTTAAGTATTTTTAAATTGTTTAAAAATATATTATTTTAAACCATCGTAAGTTTAACCTATTAGTGGTTATTTTTTATTTATATCCATGCCTTTATGTATTGTTATTTGGATTCGGAAACGTTACTATCGTAGAAATTCATATCAAAATTACACTCAGATTTTCAATATAGAATGTCGATCACGTATAGACCACCCACACACGAGGCCATATTTTTATCCGGGAAGCCTCGTTGATATTTCTATCATAAAAGAAAAACCGCTTATATCAAAGCCTTTTATTAACATAGCTATACTTATGTAGCCTTTAAATGGACACCATTGTCCATTGTATTCGTGAAATGTATTGACAATGACACGGTTTTTGGACGGACCATCCAAGGAGAACTCAAGAACAACAAGGCCAGACTATCCACTAAACTAATCAGCGGATTAATCCAGAAAGTATGGACGCTTTTGACTTTATTCTTGGAATCTGGATTTTTCCTACTTTTGATGTGACTTCTTGTGAAATATGTTGCATTTTATTATTTAGTAAGCAATATTATTTATGTCGTGTATGTATGTATACACCAATTTATATATATATGTTTAATAATAATAATAACGAATGAACAAATATTAACATTATGTCAATGTACCTAGGCCTAAAGTGATTATATTCTAAAATAAATCGACTTTAAAGGAATACTTACAACAGTGACGTATGACGATGACGACGACGACGATGAAGTTGTACGACAAGCCCGTATAAAGGTATCAGGTGAACATAAATACCTGGAAATGCATCTCCTTACGATACTGAGTCATGCCAGTTATCAGTAATTATTCGTTAAAGTGGAAAGAGGAAAATCTTTTCTTATACAAAAAGAGGAAGTCCCAAATGAATTATTTCCTTCTTATTGTATTTCCTTATTATTTTATCTGCATTTGTCATATACGTTGTAATACGATAATGGTATAAATTCCATTAAGGAGTTATCGGAGTAATATGATTAACGATTCTTTCTTTGAAGATTCTTCTTGTTCGATTGAGCAATAAACCTTATAGTTGGTAAAGCATTAAGTTTCACTTTATTTCTATAAAATTTCAAAAAACAAGTTTAAAGCTATTCTATATTTACTACATACAAGTTTTGTTTAAAGTTTAATAATGCTCGTAATCTTTTATTAACCTTTTAAACTGCTTTAAATGCATCAAATTCATGAAATTTGATAATCAATGCATATAAAATCGATGTTACATTGGAAATGTTGCTATATTTAGATAATTTAAGCACCTAGCACGTAAATTATCATTTTTTGCATTACAGTAATTAATTAAAGACTAGGTTTAGGTGCTATATCTTATATTGTTCACATTGTCTATTTCGGCTACGAGTACCTGGTCAGTTTCAGAATTAAAACTGTATAGTAATTCAACTACTTACATTTATAATTCAGGAATCTGCAGAATTGCAGATGTTTTTTAATTCTATTAAAAATATATAACTTACCAATTAGAATAATGTTAGAATTTGTTTATTTCAAGTCAGAGGGAAATATTTATGAATTTAAAAGTCAAATTAAGTCCGATTTGGCAAATCCGTTACAAAGCCGAATCAACAGGACAAAACACCGCTACTTAATCGACCCCGAATGCGATACAGGTTTAGTTTAGGACATATACCCGTCTGAGCCCTGTCGTTTTTTTTATTCGTCTCAGGACTAGTCGCGTCGACTGGTCGGACCACGAGTTGAGTGAACTCACTTGTTGCGCTTTGGCAATGATAGCCTCGTCCATCTCGTGAGTTGTCGGTTGTTTCATTACGTTACATTAACCACAGAGCCGACGAGCTGTAACTACTATGTATAGAGTCCCACCGATGTTAGGTAGCGTTTTAACGAGATTTTAATGCTTTGAATTGCAAAATTTATTGCTCCTGGCGCCAAGTGCTATCTCCAGGGATTCGCTACTCGTAAATAATTTGCCGCGCCAGCGGTTTGGCTCTGAGTAATTTGCCGAGGGATTTGTTTTCAGTAAACAGACGTAAGATATGCAATTGGTATCGAGCCTGTGTGCGTAGCGATTAATGGTTACAAGGCCGTTAAACTCAGAAATTTCTGTGCTTGTTTGCTTTAATAGCAAATGGACATGTCAAATGTGCATTCTTCAGCCTCGAGTTATGCGGTCTTTGATGCTCATCTTCGTACATAAAATAAAATGCACACATTATATTTAATTACACATATCTACGCAATAATTTAGTACCTTATCCATTTAGCAAAATTATTTATTTTTATTTCGTGTTGTGCGGAACTTTTATGCCCGATAGCAATTTAACTAGATAACTTATCACTATAACCATTTATCGTGTTTTGCAGTCACTAAGAAGTTTTTCATTAAATTGCATAGGCAATACATATCAGCCGTTTTAGATTTTAATTGGAAATTAATAGACCTATTTTAAAAACCGATAAAAAAGAATGTATTTAAAGGGGTGAATATGGGTAGATATAGATAAGGGTAGGGATGGGTAGATAGAGATAAGTGAAGAGTGTATGAATTAGCATAGGCAAGCATAAGAAAAGGATTGAAATAATAAAAAAAAATATTTAAAAAAAAAATAGTTAAAATTGTAACAATTTTTCATAGTTAGCGGTGTGTAATAATGTGGTAAATATAATACTGACATTGACGATTTGTAATGATTTATCGCACTATAAACAGTAAAAAACCAGACTGAAACTGAAAAATGTTTCATCATCAACTCTGTCCCACTGCTGGGCACGGGTCTCCTATGTGAGTGAGGGGAGTTAGGCCATGGCCCACCGCGCTGGCCAAGTGCAAATTGGTGGACTTCACACACCTTTTGAGTTTTTTTTTTCAAAGAACTGTCAAGTGTGCAGGTTTCCTCACGATGTTTTCTTTCACCGTTATAGCAAATAATAATTAATTTGTAATACTTACATAACTTCGAAAATCAGAAGTGTGTGCCTGGGGTTTGAACTTCGGACCCCTCCACTGAGAGGTCGTGATTCAACCCCTAGGCTATCACTGCTACAAAAACTCCTGAAAAATGTTTAACTAAGCAAAATTGTCTGCAGTATGTTAGACGAAAATTTATGATCGCGAAGTTCTATTACTTTTCCAATCGGTTAGAACAATGGAGTGTTGATTTAGTTTACAGACTAGCTCGCAATTTCATTTGTTTGCTCAAATAAGTTCGCTGCTTATCAAGTTTTTGCTTATACCTACTACAGGCGATTCAATCAAAATATAATATGTACAACGGTATAAACGATGTTGAAAGGTTTCATGGTGGTCATGTACCGTCTTTTGTTCGATAGTTCCGTAAACTTTATAAAACAAATTTAGTTAGTATACTTGCATATATCGGGCACTGCCGTCCATGAACAGTCTTAATTAACTCTAAATATGATTTAAGTTCTATCCCAGGTCGACAACAGATGCTTTGCAACCTCTCGGGACTAAGTTGTGACCAGAACGTACCTATTACAGTTCTAAGACAGAAATAGTAATAAAATTGTTGTATTTCGAAAAATAACATAATCAAAAGTTGGTCTTCGTGTCTTATTTGCATCAAAATGTCTATAAAACAGTTTTGAATTTCTCTTAGTTATCATGTTCAAATTTATCATATGTGAAGATTGTATCAACAACATTGTATGATATTCTGCCACTATGCAGATATCTGATTACAGTACTTGCTTGGTTGTTTATCTACAATCTGTGCCCTCGACAACCTTCGCGATTACGTAAATAATTTGAATATACAATGTGGCAGTTTTTAAACGGCATCAAACACTTCCACGCAGTCAATGAATTAATTCAACGCAGTCGGCGCCTTTGTTACACGGTTTATATTAACTTGTTTGTAAATAACAATGTAAAATTTTAGAAACCAACCAACTTCTAATTACTGTCGTATCGAAATCAAATTTGGTATGTATCTGTAATTTGGATAGCAGTACAATAATTTTGTATCTTGGAGCTGATCTGACGACGACCCAGTTGGTGGATTGTTGAACTCTTCAGTTTTGTTTTGACAATTTAAATACATGAGTGCCTCAGTCGTAGTCTGTTGACTTATTGTTGACCCCCCCTCCCGTCTCCAATCCCACCCAGTCATTTTGTGTAGAACAATACAGTCTATCCACAATCATAATGAAAAACATTGGCACTACCATGCAACTGGTAAAACATAAACGGTTCATTACATTCAGATTTGTGGGCAGCTTTTAGTTTCTAAAAAATATTAGGTACACGTAATATCGGATTCCATTCGCGTACCTGAGGCGGGCGGGCGCGATTTTTCCGAATGAATATATTAGAGTCGCTTGGTATTCCTTACAGTTGCCTCAGATTGCGTTACCTTGTCGCCTCGAGCAACTCGCTGCATATTGCATTGGGTTAGGAAGAACCTTTAGACAAAACAATTTGGTCATGTTACCGTTAACAAAAGTATTAATTTTCTGTCTGTGTTCTGATAAGTTTCTGACAAGTCCTTGTCAGTATTGTGAATGCTTATGTAAGTTTTTCTTGTATTTGCTATCGGATGAGTTTTAATTAGTCTGTTCTCGCTTCTCGTTCATAGATGTTATTTAAGGAACTATTATGAAAAAATCTACACTTCTATAGAACTCCTATGCGTTATCTACCAACCAATATTCGTGCATTACAAGTATTAATATTGCCTAGAAAAAATGGTTAAGTTTATAACTAATAAGCGTACATTTTTACACTATTTTGTAAATTGATAAAATGTTCACTACCATTTCGAGAATGTGACATATTCAAAACATAAATTAGCCTTGCGCTTAATTCTTTATAGCTTAACAATTATTTTCAGAAATAAAATAAATTTGAATCGAAATTTGTCAACGGACACCTATTTATCGTAAAAGGAAATATG
>DWRA01000198.1:0-30984 GCA_018250295.1 Spathilepia clonius
ATTTTATACGACGTGCCATGCACGGAACCTGTTTGCAACTTACATGGCGCTATAGCTAGGGTTTGCAACTCCGCAACTATTTTTCAATCCCGCTATTTGCGGGATTTATATTTCTCAATCCCGAGTGGTATTGACAGCTTCGCAAATAAATTATGACTTATGAATAAATACATCACAGAAACGATTCAAATTTTAAGCTTAATTTCCAAATTATTCTGCTACTGTACGTTTTATCAATGGTGATTGTCCTTTGAACCATCACACTTAGGCGAATAGGGTATTATTGGCGGAAATCGAAGACAAGCCTCAAGCCTCGACTCAAAAAAATTTACTTATACATATTACCGGATTATAGTCCCGCGCGGGATCCCTTGCAATTCACGATCGCGATTAGTCCCGTACATATGCGGAATCTCGGTATCCCGGTACTGCATTCCCTACAGCTATCAAAGTAAACTTGCACTATCATGTAAAAACTTTCCTAACAAATATAAAGTGGACCATTAGGACTTAGTCAGTTACTGGTCAGTGGGTCGGTATTTTCACTGCTGGTCACGTATCAGAAACATCATTTCTTAGATACGGCAGAGATAAATGCTGTTTATGTTCCTAAAAAAATTGTGACTATAATTTACGAGCGATGGAAACATCAAATGTCTCTTCGACTAAACATAATTTACTCGTGTGGTAAAGAATATGGTTTCTTGATAATTCATTTCCTAACATGGCACTTAAGAGAGGAATTACAATAATAGTAAAAGTAATTGCATTCAGTAATTACTACTTCTATTAATTATTGTTATTTTATGTGTATTTTATGCTTCGCTTTCAGTAAATGTAGTAAATTTTATTGTTGGTTCTAGTGCCTCGTATATGAGTAGGTATTTCGTATTTATTTATGTAAATATTTATGTTCGGAATTAAAATAGAAAAATAAAATGGCCACTTCCGTTACTGTTACGTTACGAAACGTTCGATGTTTAAATGTAGAATACGTCAGCGTTCTACGCATATAAATTATTTAATTATAAATATTTACAGACTGACCCAATCTCTTATGTTATATTTTAAAAGACAGTTATTTATATGATTAACAGTTATAAAATTAAAACTAATGCTTTGTACTCTTATTGCTGTTATTACTACTACAATAACGGAAGTAATCAATGTTAATAGAAATCAGTAGGTATATTTAGATAGCTATGCATCTGTAAAAGCGCCTCTTTTCTACCAACATGGTACACACGTGTAGATAAACAATTACATACGCTTTTTACATGTTCACTTGTAACGAGTTTTCCAAAAAGTTTGGCAAATCATACCTTCCTTTTCCTTCCTTATCTACATGGTGTAATCGTTAAGTGTGCACAGGCGATTAATCCGTAACTATTACAGATATCAAAAAACTTTAAACTAATATCGAAAGCACTTAAATAAAACGAGAAATACCCAAAAAATTTACATTAAACACTCCCATACGTTGATCCCAAAGATTTTAGTTTCCTTATTTTAAGTGGAATAGTACTAATTTTATAAATAATACAATATATTTAATGTACAATATAATGTATATTATTTTATAATTATGTATGTAACATCATTATAAAATAATAGGGGTAAAACTAGGGGTACTTTAGAAATCAGTTTAAAGTTTTTTTGATATATGTAATAGTTACGGAATAATCGCCTGTGAACACTTGACGATTGCACTCGGTATAATCTTCATAATATTCTACATATTTAATTAAACGCGGTATTTCTATAATTCACCTATAGATAGACACATGTGTACATCGGTCAATTTAGAAATCAACTATTGAAGATGTCTCAGAATTTATTGTGAGTAATGATTATGAAAATGTGAGTGCATTTGAACTATAAGAACCTTACGTAATAGATTGGATAACATACTTAAAAGGTTAACTAAACAGCTATTGAAAAAGTCCGCCTTTCTTCGTCGAGGATTCACGTCATTCTATTGAATCGTATCGATAAATCTCTGTTTGTTAAGACGTGAATAAAGAGAGGCGATTAGTGAGAATGAAACGAATTTAATACTTGTCCGTGGTAACCAGGTCGGGATATTTATTGGCTATTACAAAATTAAACAATCTTATAAATATTATACGATTAAATCAAATTTCATAGAAACCGTGACATTTATTAATGAGTTTAGATTAATATGTATTTTTATTAAATTGGACCTACTTATGCAAAACAGAATCAACCCACACAATGACAGTTTTGAGAAAAACCCATTTTTTGTCAAAATTTTGTATACTGTAAAATTTTAGGTTATTTTTAATAAAATCTATTTACGATATTGTACAAAGTAATTTGTTCTATGTGTTCAAATATAATATTGTTGAAAATCATCAACACTTAATAATTTTGGCATGTATGTGGATTTGTTCCTGTTTGCATAAGTAGGTCCAATTGAAATAATAAATGATCATTCGGTTTACGTGACAGTGAGACGCCTATTTCTGCCTAATAAATACAGTAATAATCATTGCTGTGTTCGCGTTTTAAGGGTGCGGTAAGGGTGACATACTTATCCGAAGAGTCTCAGTACCCGACTCAAGGGTCGCAATGCATTTGTGCCCGACCTCATCGAGGAATCTATCTGGTGTTACTAATGTCTATTAGCGGCAGTAGCCACTTATCACTTGGTGGACTGCACGCTCGTTTGCTACATCTATATTATATTTATAAAGGCACATATTTACGATGTTATGTAGAATATTTTATTGAAGGTGTGATATTTCAGTTTTATAGATGATATTATTATCTTTTCTGCTCAGATCTTAGATCTAAAATCCGATTCAAATAACCAGTGATTAATACTTGAGATAAACACCTGATAATCATCTTATTTTTTGAGAAAGAATGACTTGTTATTTTGCTAAACCAAGCTTGAGTGAGTATCAATACTTATGTAAAAGAGTACAAAGAAAATACTTTGATTTTATTGTTTTTATTAAGATTCTGTGTCCGAAATATAAAAAGGAATTTGTCTATTTGCCACAGGGCGTTGCTCTGAACCTTGATAGATAGAAACACAATTTTTTTTACCAAATGTGTATTACTATTACTATAGCTGTCATAACAAAAAATAACAAAAGTAAATTAAGATTAAAAATGAAATAGAACATGTATTTTGCGGTATGCTTCGCTGTTTTTGCTCGATACAATGACAGTGATAAAGTAGATAACAGACGAACAATTCATGTGCCAGTCTCACTCGCACTTAATCGATTTTATTTCTAGTAACGCTTAATAGTAAATTCGATACCACGCAGACCACACTCAAGTTTACTTAGTACTTTAACCTCAACTTTATTGCGTTTCGAACTACGAGATAAATCTTTTAAGACCATCGATATTTTTCGAAAACAAGTACCTTGGCGGTCTTCGTATTCAGGTGTCTTCGGAACTATTTTGTATCAAGGTTAATGGCTAGTTAATGTGCCTTAAATTGTGGCTAAAGGGTAATAAGTTTCAAATTGCATGTGATTTACCGAAATGACCGAAAATATGCGACCTTAACCTAGTCTTAGAAAATGCGATGTTTTCCGAACATTTTGGTTCAAAATTCGAATTCAGGTTTTAGATTCGTCGTGATTACTGGAATATATGTTGCTTATATGCTGTTAATTCAGCCTTACAACTTTTGCGTAGAGCTGTAATATAGATAGGAGAATCAAGCAAGGCATAACTTCAGTTATATTTAGATTTTAAATTGAATTTTACAATGTTTAATCTAGGTACATTCTTAGTTTCCCTGAATATATGTTAATTTATACCAAGTTGGAGTTAGGAGCAACTCATCTGTAATCTATCAATAGGAACTCCCATGAACATAACATCAGGTGTATTGCAAGTTTATGCTGACATTATATAACAATATGGCTACCACAGCCTTGTTCACGACTAACAACGCAAATACTTATAATAAACTGAAGAGCTCACAAGGTAAATCTGACGTAACAGATGAGAGACAGATCATATGTGAATCCGGCGGAAAGCTTTCACTCTCATCTCGTGCGATTGTTATCTAACTGGAGCCATGCTAACTTAGCTAAATATTAACAGTTAGATGAGCTAACTGCGATTTAAGAAAGACCAATGGCATCATACTTAAGTGGCATAAAAATGTGTAGCATCTGAACATGTATCTAACATTAAACCGTTGGAAAGTAAACGATTTTTATTTAATGGGAACTAGCTGTTTTTATTAAATTGTAAAACACAATTGTAACACACATATAATATAAACTTTATACACTCAATAGTTTTAACAAAGTGGGACCGCCCGATAGAGTTTATGGGTTCCTAGTTTTTTGACGACCCGCGTGGCAGAGCGGTCACCATACCGGTCTGACACGCAGTGAGTTCTGGGTCTGGGTGTTTGTGTATTCGTCTTTGTGTGTGTCCATGGCTCCCACGACTCAGGATTCTCTAATCCTACTGTGGAGCTGTGAGTGTATAAAGCGTCTTTTTTGGCCGAAACCCTAATAGATTTTCTAAAATAAAAGTATATTTAGATACTCCTTATGACATCGGCTATTTGCCAGACAATGTTCTGTCAAAATCAGTCCAGCTGTATAAGGTGTAAAGGTTTTAGATTTTAGTCTCCTATGCTGCCCAAGTGCAGATTGGTAGGCTTCACACACCTTTGCCAAACATTTTCTTATAAATCTTTTGGGCACCTACTTAAGTTTCCTTACGATATTTTCCTTCATCATAAAGCAAATGGCATTTAAATCCAAATTCAAGTCAATGGCAATGGACTGGTGGCTGTTACAGATTTTTTTGCATAATAAAAAAATCATCAATTTTATTTATGCTAAATATATTGACATAAACGGTATCTGCATTAATTAAAATTATTTATTGTACGGCATTTCAGTAATAAATATTTGATAGGAATAAGAAATAAAAATGGCAATCAAAATGTAATGATTTACATTTTATACCGCTAACCATCCAAAAATGACATACATATAACTCATAAAGAGGACCCTAAAACGCAAATGACAATAACACATTTTGTAAAGATACGTTGAAAGATAAAAAATGTTGGAAACCAGTTCGAGTCGTCAACTGTTAAGATCCCGCTACCTCGCATACATTATTAGCCTTGGGAGTCCTATCACGTATCAAACGTCTGCTGACGCTACTAAGGTGCGACCATGTCTTCTTTCTAATGTGGGATAACCTGGTACGGCCATTTCTTTTCGAAAGGTCAACGAGACGGCTAGCGGGACATCAGAAAACGAACATTATCTGCTGTATTTATGGTCTTTATATAAAACATGATCGTATCTTGTAAATATAAAAATCATTAAAATAAGTACATTATTGAACGACACATTTTACTGTTAAAACCTAAATTACGACATATTTTACTGTTAAAACCTAAATTCGTGTCTCATTGAAACTTGCAATATTGCAAATTTGCGACTACTGTGATCTTGTTATTTGTACTTTATAAATAACTTTAATTTTAGTTTAATTCTAAATAACTATTATAACCTATATTTTTGTGACCCATTAAAACTCGTCATAATACTGCCGACTGTACTGTAATCTTATTTATTAATTGCCAGATCCTTGTAATTTTAATTCTTATAAATAACTATTCTAACCTACTTTTTTGTGTCCCATTAAATTCGTAGTAAAATTGGCGACTGTACTAACGTCTTGTAATTTGGCAATTGTTTGATATGTACTTACAAATAACTTTAAATCGATGCATATAAAGTCGGTTTAATTCTTGCAAATCAATATTATAACATTTTTGTGACCTATAAAACTCGTAGTAAAATTGGCGACTCTACTGTGATCTCATTTGTTAATTGGACCTACTTATGCAAACAGGAACCAATCCACACACATTCCAAAATCATTTAAAATGTTGATGATTTTCAACAATATTATATTTGTATACATAGAACAAATTATTTTGTGCAATATTGTAAATAGATTTTATTAAAAATAACCAAAAATTGTACAGTATACAAAATTTTGACAAAAGTGGCTTTTTCTCAAAACTGTCATTGTGTGGGTTGATTCTGTTTTGCATAAGTAGGTCCAAATAGCAGTATTGGCTAACTGCTATTTAATGTTAAACGCTATAGGTTATATACGATAGAATCGATGGATCAAATTTCGCAAATTTATAGTTCCATCTACTAGTATTAGATTTTCGAAGTCCCGTGATGTATTCAATCAAAACGAAGTCCGTTCTGTTCCGAAGCTCTAATAATACTTATGTCCAGTTTTTACAAGGTGGTATAATCCCTCCCGTTTCACGATTTCACAGACAGCACTGCCATAACTGTGCCTGCCTGATAATAACAGTGTTAAGTGCTGCTATATTCTGGTTTGAATGGTGTGGTAAGTAAGAGTCCTTAAACTCTTAAAACTATACCTTTTTATAAAGACGCTTAAAGACGCTTTCTACGTTCATTGCCCCACACTAGGATTCCCTGTGTTGTGGGTGCCATGGACACACACAAAGATAAGTACACAAATACCCAGACCCAAAAGAAATCTAAATTCATCATTTAGATGCCTGTCTGGCCGGGGAACGAATCCGGAACGCATTGTGTGTCAGACCGGTATGGTGTCCGCTCCGCCACGCGGGTCGTCAAAGAGTTACATGAGGCATTCCACTTAGTCCTTAAGGGTAGCAACACTGCCTTGGCCGAGCTCAGATAGGACTCTAATCCTCTTTGGGGTTTATTATAGATGTCCGTGGTTGGCAGTTGCTACTTACCATAAGGATTCTTGCATACTCGTTCCCTACATCTATAAAAATCAAGTGAAGATTTTCATTATTATTAACTTAGTTATCAAAATACGAATTTAATTAAAGATAAAGTAGGTTATAGGTAGCGAGGATTGGTTATCACGATACTAATATAAAGTTATTATCGCACGATAAAGTTTTATTTCACGGCTATCTATTGAGTGCGTAACTCACTGGTAAGTGGTATTCCGTGCCGATGCAATGATAATTTGTTACTATAACTGATAATAAATAGATTTATTTATTGTTCGTTTCGTTTTGCTTTGGAGATCTTAAACCAATAGACAAATAGCAAAAATCTTAACAATTGTATTTTTTTTTGTTATAAGTATTGTACCTATACACATTTACAATAAAATAGTAAAATAACTATATTTTAAAGTTGCTAACACGCTTTATTTTATTTATTTGTATAGGAGGAAGAAATGAAATACATACATATAATTATACATTGAATAATTCGTTCAGATTAGTCTTATGTGTCTTCAATACAATCATTGCGATTTAGACTTGATCATTATAATTGAGCGACTTTGATCCACCATGAATTTGCAAATCGTTTGCAAATAAAATTCCTTGGCGCCTGTCTTTCTTTTAATGCTGAAATAACAAGGCAATAACAGTAAAACTGAAACGGAATGTTTAGAAAATATCACTGTACAAACAATATTACAAAGGCGCATTAACATTTTACATTACATCACATTATGTTAACAATCAGTGGTTTAAAATTTGTCTTGAATCTGGGAGTCCGATGTTCGGAACCCAGGGAATGGCGAAGTTATGTATTAGAAATTAGTTATCACGTGAGGAAACTTACCCGCCTGAGACTTATTTAAAGAAACAAAGTTCAATCGCAAAGTTGTGTTTTAATCAATTTACACTTAGCCAGTGTGACTGGAGCCCCGCGCTCAGTAGTGGAACAGTAATGTGTTAAAGACTAACAATTTGAATTTTCCACGCGTGTAAGTGCAGCGCCGAACCAGTTTATTATCTTCAGTCATATCACATTTACGAAAGCTTCATTCCGCTTTCCTTCCCACATTACATTTAATATGTAATACAAGATCATCGTTAACTGATAAACTTATTTGTTTTGCGTAAATGAAGCTTCAAGCTTTATGTAAAAAATGTATGTTCAACTTCAGTTTTTTTAAAGATTGATTAGTACGACCGCGAATAGATTCGCTCACTACGACTAAAAACTTCCTGATGGGTCTATGTAATTTTGCATGTCATCTTGCATACAACATACATACATACAAAACTATACCTTTGTGATACTTCAACTTCAGTTACGTAGAGAATAAATTTGAACATTGAAGAAAATTTAAAGCTGTAAGAAGTACCGCAGTGTAAGGAGCTGTAAAAAGAAGCAGTGGCCTCAAAGTGTTCACAATTGTTCAATAGGATGTGACACGGAGATCCGAGGATTGCCGAAGGAAATATTAAGAACCTGCTGAATTTCAAACTATATATTGTAAGAGTTAATTAATCTATATTAGATGTATGATGATCATGAAAATATTAAAACATTTAAATATTTCACGTTAATGCGAGCCGGTCTGACTGCTAGTGAGTAGTAGTTAGAACGAAACATAGTAAAAAAGATTGTTTCATAATTAGTTACGAAACATATTGACAGAAAATAGTGGAAAGAGCGTTGAAAGTAAATGTAAGTGTTGTATGTTTTATTGTACAAAATAGTCCTACACAAATGTTTAACTTATGATACGACCGGTCACATTGTCCTTAATTAGAGACCAAAAACTGTACGCATGATAAACATGCCTCTAATTCGTAGAAAGGTTGACGGAACCGGCAATATAATTGCCGAGAAAATCCATCAACAATTTTTTCTTCGAAAATCGAAATGGCAGGGCTTTCAAGGCAATGTATATTGGAGCAGACGTATTTAGCATACCTATTTCTGACACAAAGCATTGCGTTTCTGCATTATGTTCTAAAGCTAGTGCAATTCATAGATAGAGAGAGTAATAGGTACAAATGTAGTCAGGAAACAACATTGTGTCTTATAAGCTTAGAAAATTACGAATAGTCCCTAAAAGTAGTCTTTTTTCCATGAGTTTTAAGCGTTAGTCGTAATTCTTCACAAAACCTATTTTGTTCTTATCCGAATTAGACGTCATCCTTGTCACATATTATTTTTGTAAAAAAAACGACGATAGTAACTTACAGTTGAACATTTGTCGTAACTTCACAATACCGATTTCCTCACAATATGGTTAAAATCTGAGTCTTATTCAAATTTGCGATAGTTATTAACATTTAAGCGTTTGTTTGAACTATTCACAAAACTGTTTTCTTCGCATTTTTATAATATCAATGCATTAAAAAGCGAACATAACTCACATCAGAGCGTTTGTCGTAACTTCACGGCACCGCATTCTTTGCATTCTTATTACCTGTTACCATGTTATTAAAGACTGTGACATATTACCTGTTACCGATTAAAAGTACCGACATATTACCTGTTACGATTAAACATTAAGGATCCTACATTTAAACATGTTTGTCACACAACCATCACAAAAGCGTTTGTCGTACTTCACGGACCGCTTTCCTTGCATTCTTATTACATATTTTAAAACAGCGACAATAACTCACATTCGAGCGTTTGTCGTAACAATAAAACGCAGTCCCGGTGACGCGTTTCACACCGTTGTGATTAGGCGGAACCCCGCCGGAAGTCCCTAAACGTTCGGAAACGGAAGCGGTGGTAGGAGGCTTGCTAATTGATTGGGCCCCGCACGCAACCCTTGTAAGCCTTGTAGTAGCTTGTTGAACGTGAAATTTCAGCTTTGAAATTGATGTCTTTATGTACCGATGCAATTTGAGCTGTAGTATCAAGATGGCGGAGACAAATTAAGAATAAAAGATATGAAGAGTCGATCGGTAAATTAAAAAAAAAATCAATCAAAACGAATATATTTTTTCTATTATCTATTATATATATAAAAGGCTTACTTTTTAGGGTTCCGTAGCCAAATGGCAAAAATCAGAACCCTTATAGATTCGTCATGTCTGTCTGTGTGTCCTTCTGTTGTCTCTCCGTATGTCATAGCCACTTTATTTGGAAACTATTAATACTACAGAGTTAAAACTTGGTAGATAAGTGTATTCTGTAAACAGCTTTCCAAATTATGTACAAAATAAAAAATATATTAAATTTAAGGGGGGCTCCTCATACATGGAACTGAAACTGAAAAAAGAAAAATTCGTGTTACCTACACGTGTGGGTGTCTATTGAAAGGTCTTCAAAAATGACATTGAGGTTACTGAGACCATTTTTTCTCAAAGTCGATTATACTAAAGCAGGTTGAATGATAAAAATATTTATTATATTACAAAATGTTGCTGAAAAAGAATTTCTCAAAATCATTAAGCATTTAAAGTATGAAGTCAAATGTGTATAGGATGATACTGCTGAACTAAAATTTCTGGTAACACATTTCTTAGAATAATCAGTCGTCGTATCGCTAACGTCAGATCATTTATACCTAAAAGATTAGTGAAGATAAATCTCAGCACAGGTAAATACGTCACAGTGGCCGCAGAATCAATTCATGTTACAAACACAATGCTTTACGTGTACATAGATAACAATTGGACACAAGAATGACATGCACAACAAAACTTCCGTGTGTTCGCAATTGAATTGACGTGTTGTGCTTGATAACAGCAATCAGAGCTTGCCATAGACTATTTTATGAGGAAGGCTGCAAGATTGCAATAATAGTTGTTATTTCGGTCTAATAACAAGTGTTAAGTGCTGTTATGTTCTGGTATGAAGGGCGTTGTAAGGGGGACATACTTCTCCGCTTCATTTCAACTTAGTCCTCAGGGGTAGCAATGCATCTGTAGCAAGACTTAATCTTATCTGGCGTTGATTATAGATATCCGTGGTCGACATTGGCTACCATAAGTTAGACTGCATGCTCGTTTGCTATTTCAACATAATAGATCGAATTCATAAGCCGTGCTTGATAACAGCAATTAGGGCTTGCCATAGACTGTTTTCTGAGAAGGCCTCAAGATTGATCCAGTGAAATAATGATAAACAATATTTTGTACCGTTTAATTATATGTCAGTGACGAAATAACATTTTGTGGAGGCGTTTCCATTTGTAGAATTTGGTCTTCTCAAAAATTTCTGACGACTAGAAGATGCTCTTGCTGATTTTATAGCTGCGAGATAATAAATAAGATTTTAATAATATTGTAATGAAGACACAATAATCACTTAAATACGCGCAACGTTTAGAAACTGCGTTGTAAACAGACGTTATATTTTGTTCGAATGGAACGGGTTCTGTGTTTTTTAAATGTTCCAAGTTGTAAATCGCATACAGATAGTCCCGGGTATTTTATGTCGGACATCCTGTTACATCATCTTTACTGACGTACAGAAAAGCGTAGACATAGCCGTGATGAATATAACCTGAAATCTGGGAACTATTCTGCGTCTAAATAATTTTGCATTGCCATTGTTATCCGTGGTACGACGACCCATATTTGCATTGGAACCGTTGGTAATGGTTCCGACAAAGAATGGGTGAATGATATTGACATTCAGAACAGGACTAACAGCTGATAGTGACGGTTCGAGATGTGTGAAAGCGATGAATGGACCGGGAGACTCGTTACAGCTACGCGTGGAGGTCGGCTCGGCTGGTATTGTTCGCGGGTTCGTTGCAAACGGTTGCGAGGGGGCCGGGGAGGGTCAGATCACAATGGGTGCGGGCGCGCATGACGAGCCACCTGGCCGTGGCGTACCGGTCCTGCCATATGCCTCGTTCCCCGTGCACGAAACGCGGTACGTGCTACTCTACTGTACATTTTGTTTTGGTCTACCCCTTGCATTCATAGTGGATGTCATAAAAATATTCGTTACAAAATCGATCTTACAAATTTGCCTCTCTTTCTATCTGGAGAATAGTGCAATGGAATTAAAGAAACTACTCAGATTATCAAAAGATGGGAAATATAATCATTTTGAACTAATTGTTAAAGTAGCTTTTATACATTTTTTGGAGTTTCTATTAATTTCATCGATGGATTTTGATTTGTCAATTTTATATTAATAGACTATCAAGTAATTTCCATCCCCTGCCGTATCATATAAATTATTGTACTATAGTAATGCACATTCGTCCTGTATTCGTCGTCGTTATTGTCCCACTGCTGGCATGGGTCTCCTCTCAGAGTAAGAGCTGTTTAGGCCATAGTCCACTGCGCTGGCCTAGTCCAAATTGGTAGATTTCACACGCCTCTGAGATTTATTAAAAAGTTTCAAACATATAAGTTAAAAGAAAAGTTAAAAGCCATTAAAAGAAGTGTTTTTTGGAATTCTAACTTCGGACCTCTCGATCCAAGTTCGAGTTTTCAAACCAATAGATTGTCTCGTATAATTTTGATGTACAGTAATTACTCAAATACGTCTCGTATATTAGTCACCTGTATATCGAGCCAAAATATAATGCGTTATGCGATGTGCCAATTTGTTGACTAAACCAGCATAGCCAAGATTTCCAAAAATAGCGTTAGAGAAGAGCAGACAATGATTTACTAACACAAGCATCTATTGGGGGCATTAATTAACAGAAAATATACATGATCAGTTCCAATGCTTTTATTCAAGTCAAAGTTAAGTGCTTTAAAATAAATACGAATGACATGCAATAGGTAGATAAAGGCATAATTAATTATATTAACACGCGACCAAAATGTAAAATATTTGTAAGTTATATTGAGTTCCGATGTTATGGTGTCATTTTGAATTTTCTTGAAATGGAATTATAATTATAGACATTAACTGCGTGTGAGGTTAAGTAAAGCAGTCTTTGTTGACCGGATGACCGCGTAATTTCACCTACGACCTTGAAATTGCCATAGAACGACGTATTCAAATGTCGACTGTATAAAAGAGGAGAAACGATTTTCCAATGAAATCAACTCCGAATTTAAATTTCATCACTCCATCGTTTATGCTTTTAGAAGCGAGATGACTCAAACGGGAGACAGATTGATTCATAAACATGTGATAGGAACGTGATGGATAAGAAAGAGTTTTCAAAGAGTTTAAACACGAGTTACTAGAACCGGCTTCGAGATGCCAGAGCTCATCACCGATATTATTGTTGGATAAACGCATTACCTAAATCCGTTCCCACCGAGCACCATGTTTAGTCTACCGTTGTTTGTCTTGAGAGATTAAGGTTTACGACTGCAGTACATAACGTGTGTTTACCGGACCCTTCATAAATATATCAGCCAGAATTAACCTTTCAAAGACCGTTTAGCAATCGCAGCCACTAGCAATACGTTAAGACCCAATGTATAAGCTATCTCGTCAAGCCGACACTGATGAATCCTTTTCAAAGGATGGCCGTTAAAACTAGTCCTGTTTAAAGCCATATTGTGCACCGAAGCGTTACTGATTACCGTTAAAAGGGTTGCGATTTTTGAAAGCGTAGCATTAAGCACCTAGCATCCTGACAAAGCAATAAAAGTATCCGTCACCTGCCATTGCCCATTCGTTTCGCTTCACAATAAGATGCGATGGATAATCTTTTTTTATACAAATATAGGGGATAATGAGCTGCATAAACAGGGTCCATGATTTCAATAAAGTATTGAAAAAATAAATGATTACAAAAGGTAATACATTTTTTTAGAATATCGAGATAGAAAAAGGTTCGAGGTTAATGTAAGAAAAATGCTGATGCCGACGATAGATTTATACGAGTTGTTGGAATTCAGTCTTATCGAGATTCGTTGATTCTAAACATTTTCACGATATTTTTATGGAAATCTATTGCCTGACATTGATGGAGACGTAAATGCTTGTCCGTCTTCGACGCGTGCGCATCTGATATCGAGCCAAAATAAATAAGCGTAAATCCGAGAAGATCCAAGGGAATGTTTATCGTTTCCTTAGGAATAAGAACATTAGCCCTTTTATAAATATTTATGTTCAAATCTCGATTATCTATCCGTACTAACTAACGATATTAAAGAAGAACTAAAATATTAGCAAACGCAAACAAAGAACTGTTCCACAAGCCAGTTTGTTTGTTTAGATGTTTTATTCACACGTATATGTATTGTATGTGCACGAGAATATGAATTTTGCTTCAATACTACACTGTATATTGTTTATCTTACTTTAACTACTGCGGTACGTAATATTGTAGCCTAGTTTCTAAATACGTGGCTATACCCACCGACGATTTCAGGCGGGCTGGCGTCGATTATGAAAACATTGTTAAAGTTTTATTATATGGGAGTGTTGATGAGGACCGAACTAGCACTTGTCCAAACATCAGACGACATGTTGAATTATTGAGTGAAGCGGCTACCGCGGTAATCGATTCACGCCTGCTCGTAAAACCACCGAAAAGTCACATTCTGAAGAAAACTAAATGACCATATCTTTTATTTATAATTCAAATGTTAGTTTTAGTAATGAATTACACTTTCATAAAGTAGTTTTATTATTATAGTTGTTTAGTTTGGGCCTCTCTTTGCTCGAACTTTTAGTGTGTCATTAGGGCATGTTTAATTGTTCAGCGTTATTACTGAGCTTAAATTAGTCATCACAACCGAACCTGTTGCGTTTGCGTACATTCATCAAATCGTGACGCTAATCTTTTGTGTGGAAGCTTATGTCCGAGCTGTTTGCAAGTCATCGTTGATTAATGAAGAGTTTTAGTTTAGCGTTGTGGGTGTTTGCAGAGGGTTTGCCCCTGTGTTTGGCATTGCAGACGGATCGCGTGCGCCGCTGTGCGCCCTTCGCCGGTGCATTACTTATGCATGTGCTTCCTCCCGCCCCCCACGCACTCCCCGCCACTATTTTTATTTCGGCTTTGGGATTTAGACCATGCACCGACGAGTCCCGCACGCGCCGTTCGCTAACCCGATCGATATGAACGTACCGAAACTACCAAAGCAAGCGCAGCAGGAACTATCCCTTTGTTTGCCACCCCTAACAATAAAATTATATAATTTTCTATGTACCGCTGTATATGGTCATCGTTAGATTGAAGCGTCGTTTTATAATAGGGTACGCTTTTTTGTTACTGCTTTGAATAGCTACGAAATTTGCCAGTTGAATTGTGATCAAACTAAAAAGCGCAAGCGGTAAGCTGTCTTTCCCAATATGCATGAAGCAATGTGTGTCATGTGGTAATTGTGCCTAAGCTTGTAAAACTGTCGAATCGGAGGGCGGCGATGAGTTAACCTGATCGATAGTACTGCGCATAGTTATAATTGTATGAAGCGAAGCCATAATGGTCAGCTTACTGAGCCACGCCACGTGATCGTATCTGCCTTACTGTAATCATGTCTTTATTTCACCGTCGACAACGGAAACATGCAATTACCGCAATTAGGTACAACCAGCGGCGCACCGCAGATTGAATGTGATTTCAACAATAAAATCATATCGGCAAAACCACTACAATGACATAATTATTATCAAAATGCCACGTTTCGGTGCGCTCGCGGATTAAAAGATGTTTGAAATATACGTACATAAAATATGTTCGTTTGGGATATCGTACGATATTGTAAAGGTACAACCCTATGTGGGATAAACCACTGCTACACCTATTTTATCCTTATAACATCAGGGATAAGCGCTGTGTTATTCTGTTTTGATAGGTAAGGGAAACATACTTATCCTAGGCGTTCTAAGTTAGTCTTCAGAGGTACCTTCGCGTCTGTTACGGGCCGCAGGCAGTATTATAATCTTATCTAGGGCCGATTCCATATGTCCATGGTCGGCCACTTTAAATGAGCTAGATTGCATGCTCGCTTACTAATTTCAAAAAATCATACATTACACAACTTACATTCTTCTTCCTGAACATTAGTAACAAGTTACTACGGCTTCTTGGAATTTCAATTTAGTTTAAAACGACGTAACTCTCTATGTTCATCATTAAACTTTTAGTTAAAATTACGTCCCTATTTTGTGTTCAACATTATCTAAAAGAAGATGGACAAAAATCTAAATATTTCTATATAAATTGTAGATATAGGACATGGATTTACGACATCACTACGCTAATAACCTCGGAGTTGTTGAACGCGATCCAACTAAATAATAGTATCTTCCGTGTTTTACGGACGCGTGCCATTTGGCCCAAAAATCTTATAATTTGGTGACACGTGACAAGATGGTCGGTTGTCTACGCAGCTTAGAATACCCACACATCTCGACTGATTTATAACATGGATAGAAGTAATGACGTTGATTTGACTTTACTGGAGCTTTTATTAATAATAAATCTTTAAACAATAATAGTTTTTTTTTCAAATGGGAATCTCCTGTACATAGGTTTTAGAAATTGTGATAGATTTTACGGTAAAGGTAAACATCGTAGGGATGCAGGTTAATATGCCTGAGAGTTCTCAAAAATGGAATTCTACTTATCTACATTGGTCAACCCAGTGGATTATGACCTGATTGACCTGACCTATGACCTAAAGGCTTGAAACCATGAGAAGAGACTCGTGCCCAGTACGGCAATAAAAAGTTGAGGATACAGTTTTAAATAAAATAAGGTTCTTCGAATTTTTTTATGTTAACGGAAATTGCCCTAGCATGAGTACAAGTACGCTCAGTGAGGACACTCCAGTCCATACCCTCTTGCAGTTGCACCATGTAATGTGATCCCTAGAGGCCACTTCCGCACGAAGCCCCGCCGTAATCCTCTGATATCGCAGATTACGTTCCTGCCGTACCACGTTCATTATAAACCGATTAATTCATAGGCGAACTTACTTGTAACATGAGAGTGTTTTAATTTTTTTACGTGAACATAAAATGCAAGTAGGATTGACAGATCTGTTTGAAGTTGGTCTTAAATGCGTTGTTAGAACTCGGCAGGAATAAGATAAAAAACGTTTTAGAAAAGTATTTACATTTACATTTATCTGTCAAGAAACGAACAGCATTTCAAATACCACAGCAGCGTACTAATAATGCATGTTAGAAATAGGTGATGCGATAGTCCAGCCGCATTAGAAAGCATCACTATCTATAAAACAAAATATTTAACGCAATCGGAGACACAAATAAAACGGCGAATAGGTTTCAAGTTAAGTTTTTTCCATTCGCTGTGGACATCGCAGAATTAGTCTACAAACGTTTTATAATCATTTCTTAATATAAATTAAATTCGGACCTATCGTTCGTACACCTCAGGAACTTAAAAGTAGCTTTCTTCGAGTCTTAATTATTATTTATGTACAACAGCTGGCGAGCAGAGGTTGGTAGAGCGAGGCTGAGTCCGTCCGGCGAACGACGTGGTTATTTATAAAACAGAGTTGCGTCTCGTTTTGTCTTCGGTGCGCTCTTTATTTTGTCTAAATATACGCAGTTTTGGGAACGTCGTCGCGGCCGCCTTTGCCGCGACACCATAGCTGGCGATGCGCCAAGCTTCATATTTTCTTCCCAATTTTCTTTTATTGAAGCCTACAAAGCGTCTTCCTTGGACGCGCCTAGTTTGAATTGTAGAAACTAGTCTATCAAATTTCAAATACATTGTTGAGGGCTTTTTGTTTTGCAAAACTGGTCTTTAGAGCCTAATGTTCAAGTAGAATACAGTAAAGTTGAAATATCACGTTCCACCGGGCAACTAGACTAACATAGAGCACATGTGCCTTCCCAAAATAAGTGTCTCAATGACCGGGACTGACTAATGCGGAGAGTAATTAATCGCTTTAGTCAAAACTTGCTTGTTGGAAATCTTTCGTGTCGGATCAACGACTGGCGATTTCGGAGACGACAGCGTTAGATCAAAAGGAAGGTCACCGGACACAAGTCCAGACGCGGCCGTGAGACCAGAGTTCGTTTTGGTCATAGATATGGGCCACGACTGGTTTAAATTCTATTCCTGCGCCAGTAAAGTACACGACACATCCGTAATACAATGTGTAACAGCGTTACCTACATTCCCGCATAGTTTTCTAAGCTTTTACTGTGAAGTTTCGCTTCATTGGCGTGTTTGCGCAAATTCAGCAGTCGTAAACGGTATTTAACGATTACACCGAGATGCGATTCGGTGCTATGTTTTATAACCGTGCATCTAGTTTAATCAACATGTAAACTACTGTAATAAAAGGCATTCGTGCCTCTGTGCGATCTAGTACTAAACAATTTATTATTTAATCCACCCATGCACCCCCATTGTAATTTTCCAATTATAACGGAAGAACCTTAGATATATTTGGAGAGAACAATTATATGCTGTTGAACTGATTGGTGCAACATTCTCAATTCAGCTAATTAAGTACATAACTCGATAAGAGGTAGTCGAAATAATATTTTGGTTAGTAGTATCGTATTGTATGTAGTTTGACTTATTGGATGTGTGGTTGCTTGTAAGTAGATGTATAGATAAAGGGCATTCAAGTTTCATGGAATACCAACGTGTAGTGGCGCGGGGTCGTTCATTCCGCTCGCGTCTAAAATCGTATTTCCGTAGAATCCTTACAAGCGACGTTAAGCACTCCGTCGGTTGCAGTTCGACGACCCGGAGTCCAGAAGTCCTGAAACGATGCAAAAACGTTCATAACAAAGCTTTATTTACTTGAACGGGACGCGTGCGGGCCGTTTTTCTGGAGAACCTGTGACTAATGCGTGGAAGTCTGCGTCATACCCACCTATACGATTTTTGGACCGTATTGCGCACTGAGCTATATTTGTTTTGTTTGGTGGTTAGAATGTATAGAAGGACAATCGATTATGAGTAGCCTATCTGGGTCACATGTGGCACACAAAAGAGCGTACAATCGGGCCGAGGCACAATGGTATTAAAGAGGAAAAAGTTTAATGAATCAGATAAGGTATGGTGGACAGTGCCGACCTCGGCCGTCAAATAGCACGGCATCGATCGAACTGCGGTGGCACATCACGCGCACTCATCGGACACGCAACCTACAACCCTTTGAATTTCAAAGGGACCATCCCTCCCTTCGTATTTTCGTTAATGACCATCTATCACTACTATTACCTAAATTATCGAAGATTTCATTCGATACATTCATTACTTTTTATTCAAAAAACAAATTAGCGTCTTATTTAAAGAAACGTAAATACGGAGTAAATATAAAATAAAAATATTTTTATTTTATATTTACTCTTTATTTATTGTGCATAGAAGCGAGACAAAATCGTGATGTTAGACTTTTATTTTTACTTTTTAAACTATTTAATATTCATGTCAATGTATAAGAATGATTTCATTTATTGTTCCTTGACACTATTTGTAATGTAAATATTAAAATCAAACCATGTGTCTAAAACGTCTCCAGACCAATATTCCAAGAATATTTAGGTAATGATATTATGTATACCTATTCGTAACATTCTACATTGCTGTCTAGTCTGAAATAAATCCTAGCATGCAATAAAAGCTTTCAGAAAATAGATAAATCGCTGAAATTAATTATTATTTACTTTGAATGAAGATTAATTAAAGTTGACATAGTTTAATGGCGCTTGGAGAGCATAATTTCAGCTGTAATTATTTATGCACAAGAGGAAATTTAACGTTTAGAATATCCGAGTAAATCTTACGTTATCTTTATTGCATCTATAAATGAATAAAATCAAAAGACTTGTCCGAGATTTCCAAAAATACCATTTCTTTTTCTAAAGCTCTTATTGTTATGTGGTAATAAAAATGCAGTTTTTTTATGATTCATTTAATTTGATTCGAGAGTAAATATTGCTTACGTATTAAAAAAAACTGCATCTACCTAACCTACCTAATAACTGTAGTTTATTTGAAGCAGTAATTTTGTATATAAAGTAGGTACTTAAGTACTAACTTTACTTGTATTACATACATACAATGCGTGTTGATATTGCCCTTGAAATTGACATCTATTGAAAGGGTTAATCGTTTTAAAATCGCGTCGGGTGCCAGAACGTATTGGCAATAGTTTGCGAGGACAATAATTGGCCGCAGCCAGTGACCACAGTCGCAGAAGGTCAAACATTATCGCACCAGCCGAACCGCGACACCATCCGGACAAGCCGGACGTGATCCGTTGTAATAACCGGTGAAATTTCACCATACATAATAACCAAAGCGTTTTGAGCCCGCCAGAGGTCACGCTCCTATGATCATTAGCCATTAATCACTGATTTACGATTCCAACATCACCGACCAAAGTCGTAATAATACATTATTACGATTGTTTGTAGTCGTTTCCCAAATGTGTAGTTAGGTACTAGTTACATTGTTTTCAATGTACGCAACCGGCCACCTGTAACCAGAAATTCGTTCTCAGTAACATAATGTCGAGTTTGACTGTCGCGAAATTGCTTGGGAGTGCGAACCGTCAATCAGTATAGATGTCTCGGCGGGGCATCCGCGTTATGTGCATCCGTGCCAACGACTGTAAGCCATTTATAGCAAGTGTTTGTCGTCTTCTTGTCAAGAGGCATGTCCCTGGATGCCGGAGCCCGGGCGGGCGGCGAGCGACCGAAATAGACGCCGCCTCGGGCGGCTTAACAATGCAATAAAAAGAAATTAACATTTTGACGTTGCCTGCGCTAAGTTGACTCTTGTGTCATTTGGAAGCGCTCCAATCTTCTGGTGATGTATAGTATGTTGTACCTTCGAAATCCTCTCTAGCCACTTCCGTTAAGTGAGACCGAAAATAGCGGCTCTTAAGAGCGTTGATGATGACAGGATATATTTTTTTTCTGTATATCCCTCGCTTCAATTTTGTTGTCACCTCGTTTGGTGGAAATGGTGGTTATAAAATAGATTGTTTGTTTCAGGATTTGGGCTGGCGGCTGCCGCAGCGGCGGGCGTTCGCACCGGCTACCCCACCGTGTTACAATCACCGTATGGGTGAGTGGCTACCGATCACGTCTCAGTGCATCTGTAACACATCAATGTTCAATGGTTCAACACTTCGATATTTGCCAGCACAAGCGGCTCCGCATGCCGTTCTCGATTACATCTCACGAGACAAAAATCAGACTAGGCATTTATAACTTCACATTTTTAGCATTACTAGCCTATAAATAATATAAAATATGGAAGATCTATAACAGATATCCGAGTCAACCGGAGAAGATGACATTAGTAGGAAACCTTAAAGTTTAAATCTATGTAGGGCGTAGGGGCTGTTCACAAGTGTATGTAGGGCTAAATTTACACTGAACTCGAGAAGTGTGATTGTACACAGCGCTGGTAAGTAATATGCACTGCGCGTAGGATAAAGTCGATATGAGTACAGTTGCTGAACTGACTTTTGTCTCGGTAGATGAGGCGAGCGGCGTCTCCGGACGGCTAGCGGCGCGGCGGCCGGCGGACCACACCTAGACTAAATAATCAAACATTTTCACATAGGTATCTATGGCAAGCGTGAGCGTGAGAGTGGATTTTTTTCGTTTTGGGTGTGAATTAGTCGATTGGGTTTTTAATGTTTACGTTTTAAAGCTATACCGGAGCATGGGCGGCGCCGGCGGTGACGTCGAGCGCGCGCGGGCGCCGCCCCCCGCCGTCCCTATACGCCTCGTTCGACACTCAATGTTTTATTTACTTTATGTTTTATGCCGTGTTCGTGTAAGATTTTTGATTTGAATTGAGTTTTGTTGGTGGTGGATTTCGTTTAATACACTTACTAAGTATCAAGCGTAACCGAAATTCCCTTGCAAGAGCGGTGTAACTGTAAGATCTATTACCTATTCGTCGAATCATTGTCAAGATTATCGTTTACAGTCTTCAAATCATTAGGTACTCGAATATGAAGTAAAATTGGATGTAATCTACATTTTATGGAGCAAAAAAAACAATATAGGTAAAAAAATCGAAAATAAAGTTACTAGTTGCAACAGTAATTGGAATAGGTATACTTTCTCATTCACGATACCACGTGTTTTCAAAACAAAAATATTCTACAATATCATACAGATAATCTTATATTCCATACAGTGACTGTTTTATAAAATAATTTGTTTTACCTTGACCGGTTTCGTAAAATTAAATGTAGGTTTTGATAGGATCAGTACAACATGACATATTATTTACCTATCTGATAAACCAACCCCTTCATTAATACAATGTAGGTTGAAAATAATGTTTAATTACGAATACACGTATCAATAATGCTATATTAATTTTATACGCTTATGTACGCGTACTTGGGTATGTTTCATGAAGACAATTACTGGAAGAGAGACCGTCGAAACGTGAATGACTGTTGTAAAGGGATTTCTGTTACGCGAGACGATGGCCAGCCGGTTCCGTCGTCGAGGCGACGCGGTGTGTATCTGTAAGCGTCCTCTCGACGAGAGCTCGTCATCCAACATATTTAACCATGCTGATTAGAATCCGTCTAGCACGTCTCAAAACAGCGTGCTTCCCAATGCCACAGTTACACTCCAACCACCACAATCGATAATTTTATTCGAAAAAACTATTTTCCTAGTTAAAACAATCAAGCGAAAGCGTCATTCGATTTTTCGTCCTTCGCTTTCCATTGTCAATTAAATACAAATGTAGGCACGTAGACGACCTTATTTTTGATTTGATGACCGCGTATGATTTCATTATCAGATCGTTATTGTAGGAATAAGTGTGCATGTAAGTAAATGTTGTCGTAAGTATTAAACTAAAAGCTGTTTAGGTATCTAACAGTAATGATAGACGTGATCCTATGTTACACTTAGTTTCCGATTGTCTTTTGTACCTATGTAGATGTGAAAGCTTGTGTGATGTTCCGCCAGTTTTAAAATGCTCTACGCGTGTTTTGTATTACATCTCTGCAGACCTTCCCTTCTTTAGTCGTTTATGTAACCTGTAACAAAAGGGGTTTCTTAGCGAAATTGTCGAAGGATGTAACCGAGTAGGTAATCTTGGATTGTGGAGCCGCAGACCACAGGTGGGCGTTCTAGTCGGGCGGAGCCTTGAGACGGGCGTGTACCACGCATGCGCCGCGCTCCGATCTCCTGTACCAAGCTAGTCCACCCTTCCGCGAATGTCACACCTCGATCAATCCGTCTCTTTTGACGACTATAGGAATAGAAAAAGACGAACGCTCGGAAAATGGCTAAGTCTAAATAGCATGGTCACGGGTCGAGAGCTCTCCGAAAATGCTGATCCAGTGCGCTTTGAAGCGTTCCTCTCGAACAAACTTGACCGCCTGGCGTCATCGCCGGGCGGGAATTAAGCTATGTCGACATTTTTGCTGGCTTTAAGTGTTGTGAAATTGTTAGATCATTAATAAGTGGGTGACACGACTTAATACTTCAGAGAAACATCTGCTTTTAACCGTTGTGATTGCGACTTTTTGTAATGTGCCATTAATAGATATTTAGAAGTAGATAACTTACTATCATTTATTTATGTCTTGAGAACAAATGTTCTCTCGTGATATTGCGCAAATGGTATTTCGGTAATCCAATTGGTAGAGTCAATCTATCTGAAGACGTTTCCGACGATGTAGGATATTTCTGTCGCGGCGGAGTGGATGGGGCCGTTTCGACATTTTTAATAGTTCTTTTTTAAACGGTCCTGGCAATGACGCACGGCGGCCGTCCGACCACGCCACGACACTGAAGCCACGATCTCATACTTACAAATTACGTTTTATCGATGTCTACTAACATAACAAGACTAGAATATGCTCGTGCCTGTCAAGGCTGCAAATGGGGCTAGGTACTTATAGAGTGTGATGACAGTTTTAAAGTGTTTAATTTGCGATGTGATTACTTTTCTCCGCATTCCTAGTTCAAGAAATCTCAATAGGAAAAATTGTAAATGGATCCACAGTTGTTTCTTTTCAACCATCTTAGTTTGTCAAATTCGTTTATCACGGCATAATTTCCACTTAAGACAAAGATTCGTATAGAAGTAGGATATGAAAGATGGTCACAGCGCAAACAGCAGACGTTTGGAAACTATGTATACTCCCAGACGTCTGATGCCTTAAGGGGTTTGCACACACTTATGGGAGAATAACATTGGCAGGTTGTCGCCCGGTTACGTGTACGGCGCGCCTGGGTACATGGGCACCGTGGGCGGGGTAGGCGCGAGCGTGGGCTCGGGGGCCGGCGGGCTGGTCCAGTTGCCGCAACTCCAACACGCCGCCGCGGTTGCCGCGGCCAACCACTTGTACGAGTACCAAGCTGCCGCTGCCCAGGGTGCGGCTGCGTATCAACAACAGTATGCTGCGGCTGGATTCGATCCATACGCCACCGCTGCAGGTGCGTATATGACAGTCTTAACTTAAGTTTTGAAAACCTTAGGTACGTGAATTTTTATATGATGTCCCTAGAGCACAAACAACGTTGTAATCATACGGCTCAACTGATCTTGTGTGAAAGTGGTGGGAATAAACTGTCAAATAAACTTCATGTGAATGCATTGTAGGTATTTCATCTTAGAAATTATTAGTTGCGGAATACCTATTCCATAGTGTGCGTGACAAATTAGTAGATAATATGCGACGTAGCTTTTGTGAATTTATGTAAGTAAATTGTATAAGAGAAATATGATGACAGTTTACTCGAACAAGCCCAGAGCAAGTACGTAGATACATACATAGATTGCATTTAATATTAAAAACATATTTTCGTTCACGCTAATTGTATGCATTGGAAATTGTATGTATGACGACCTAATTAGAGCACATGATGAAGTACGTAGAAAGTTTTATTTTTTTTTATCTTAAAAATATGTTGTGAAAGAAATATTTAGTAGTATTCTGTATTACTTAGTAATTATTATTATGGAATGGCTATACCAAAATTAGAGGAATTTAAAGTGGGTCTGCACTGAGGTGTTGCTTAATACGAACTGGTGATGGAAGAAATAATAACCCAGGTTTGATAAACTCTTAACAACTATTTAGTAAAAAATATTCTATTATTATTTCAGTTCCAAGGTCCCATAGTAGTAATATTAATTCATAATTAACTAATAATTAAGTTTTATGTAGAATAGATGAATAGTTTTGCAGGAATCAAGTTTAAAACAAAGTGAACATTTGTTATAAAGTCCGCCATTGGTTCCAGTAGCAGCGGCCGTGGCGGCGAGCGGCGCGGGCTACGTGTCCCCGTACTACGCGCTGCCGGGCGGCGGCGTGCAGGCGCCCATGCTCCCCCCGCTGCCCTACCCGCCGCAGCTGCAGGAGGCACGCATGCAGTAACCCCGCACGCGTGCCGGCTACGTGCACGATATCTGGACTCGATCCTATCCCGCTGTTTAGCTCATCCACGACACATGCCAAAACAAACGTAAATTAACTTAATAAGAACCAGATAGGATCACCATCTGCAGTAGCCGGCCGATAAGCACGAGTTGTGATGAGGTGCATTTCGCACTCGCGGTATTTAATCATGGCAGCGTCTTTGAAATGTATAAATTTATCGATATCAGAACACGATGTCACTGTTACCAGAGAAAAGCCAAATGATTTAAATGCAACGCGTTTAGAGCTAAAAGAATCTGCATCAACCAAAAATATTATTGTATGACCAAAGCTATGAGCTTTTACGTTAGAGTTAAGACGCCATGAAGGTACTTAATAATATAACGGGCTGGGTGATGGAGTTAGAAAGTTAACTAAGTAAATGTTACGTACGAAATATAAGTACGGTAGATAATATTTATATTAATATTAGTAGGTAAACTTAGCTATGTTAAACAATGTTCTTGCCTCATTTTGTCAACTTCCTAACATCACATTTGTTAATAGTACCTAGACTACCTATAGTAATATAGTACTTTACATTTTATGTATAACAGCCGTTGAAAATTAATATGGGAATGAATAATAGGCACATCAAGCAGCTGATACGTGACAATAATTGTAGAAAAGATATTTACTAATAAGAAAAGTATTTAATATAATACTTTTCTACTAATATATTGTAGGAACAGAGTCGCCGTTCTGGCACATATTTTTCTCGGAAAATCAGGCTAGTTCACATTAAATGTTTAGTGTAAGTAGACCAGTGTGAATATACCTCCAGTTTTAATGACCTGAAAGGCAAATCAGTTATTTACTTACATAGACTATGAGTAATTCAAAAATGTTATTAACACCGCCAATCTCTTAAATCATAGAACAGTCAGCCAATTTTTGTGTGTCTGCACCGAATAAAAATACACTGTTCATTGTGCACGCGTACTTATATCTTCACGTAATTACACTGACTTACTGTACATTTTTGGGAAGTTACCCATGTTTGTAAAAGGTACTGGACTTTCCATGCCCCAACTATAATACTGTAATTTTCTTGATATTAGTAAAGAAAATGCCACCTTTGTCACTTGTAAGCTGTTTCCATTTCCTGAATTTTTCGTTACATCTCAGCAGCTATATACTTTATTTGGGTTAGTATTTTTAATCGCAACGACATTTTTTACTTTTATTACAGTATGTAATTTTAAATACCAGTGGTTAAGTTTTGATTACACATTATAATAGAGTACTAGCTGTTTTAGTTTTCAATGACAATAAGTCAATCAGGGATCAACGTTGTTCAATTATAATGAGTAAAGTTATGACGGAAACCGTAAGAATTCTTCCTTTTTAAAGGCAATTATGTACGTCCAGGTCATTATTTCACCGTTAGATATAGACTGCTTACATATTGTACGCTTGATTGTATATTGATGACTTCCCGTTGACTAAAACATATCAAATAGATATCAACTTTCTGAACTGGAAAATATATATTTAGATCTGCGTAAAATTTTATATGTGGCTTGAATTAAATTATGGGTAAGTTCATGGGACATTTGGACAGTTGTAGTTATAAAACATATTATGATCAGTGCCGAATTTAATCGAATTATGCGTCCTCATTTTTGTCCGCTTAAAAGCACTCTGCTTTTGTATCGCTAAGATCTTTAACAAAGATTTACATAAGTACATAATTTTATTTTTAAAACATTATTTGTCGCAATCTTTTCCATGCTTGTTTTAGATTTTTTTTTGATAATTCCGTAATGGAATTGTTGATAAAAGGTATAAAAAAAGCGCTCGACCACCATGGATGGTCCGATGGACCAATGTGTCGGAGGCAAAAATGAGTTGACAGTATTTGCGATTACTTTGTCTTTAAATTCGACATTGATTAAGATGCTTCGCTATGTAAAACTAGCTATCCTAGGTCCGTGTAACGTGTCCATTTTGCTCAATGAGTCCTTGAGGACTTTGTTTAGCTTAAGGTTAGGAGAGCAATGAAGGGCTTAAATTTAACACTAAATTATAACTTAACTAAATGTACTTACTTACTATGGTACCCGTGTAAAGTAATTATTTTTTGTAATATATAGGCCCTCGTATCCTTAATTTGTTCTCCAAAGCGGTATAGGGTACTTACTAGTTAGAATAATTCAATTCCTAGTCCATGTAATTTTAACGATAAAGAATTTAGACGTTCGCCGGCCGTCCTCAAAATATACAAATACTATATAAATAGGTAATTTGGATATGTTTACATTATAAATAATATATTATACCAGTTGTAAAGAAGTAGTAAAGAATACATACAATAGTACCTACATTTAGCATCAGGAAATAGATAATACGATGTTTGGAAATAGAATTTTACTCTCAGAGCTGTTTTTATCAAGGACTGTAGTAATATTGATGTGCCAGGAATTAGGGATGGAACGGACCGGGTCGGCGATGTAGATGTTAGTACAAGATAAGGACATTAGATCGAGTAGAAATCATTGGAGCGTAGGCTGTAAGATTACTTATAATTATTGTAATATGCTGTTATTCGTAATTTATTTTGTTGATATTTGTAAATCTACATGTTAATAACTATTTATTATGTGGAAGAGTAACTAAAATTGTTGAATATTAATATCGACCGAATCGATTCTCTAATCGCTGAGGACTCCGAGTGCAAAATCGCGATTCGGTCCAATATATTAAAGTGTATACAGTAAACTTTATATTGTAAGTAGATTAAAACTCAGAAACATACCAAATGAAACATTAGATCATGTTGAAGCCATACATGTGGCCATCTTGCCTTATATATATAGACAACGTATTGTATAGTTTATACAAATAAAGAAATATATAGCATATTATACACATATCATCGAATCAGATAATGTATAAAAATCAGTGACGCGCACTGAACTGTCCATGATAGTGCATTTCATTCACAGTAATTTTAAGCACAATTAATTATATTTATGTATTACATACCTTTATATAAATATAAATTCATAATAAATACCTAATAACTGTTATGATTAATTTAAAATTATACTATAATGTACTTAGGATATTCTAAAGTGAAAATAATTTTTTAAGGTACAACTCGGCTGTTTTTATTTATTACCCTATATCCCCTCTCTGACATGTAAAAAATAAAAATAAGTCGCTGGCATGTCGCCTTGTTCTATTTTGAAAAAATATGTAGTTCCCAGAAATAAGTAGGTCGGAAGAATTCGTGTCGTCTAACTATTGGCGCGCTTCCAAATTTCTCATCTTGACATAAAACTGTCTTCAGCAGTAACCAGCTTACTGCGATTAGGCATAAGATTAGACTTGGGAACAGAGTTACAGTTCATCGATTAGGTGACCTCTATTCGTTACGAAACTGAAATATATAGTTACATACTTACATAAAACATGTTTTCAAATGTAATGTGAAAACCATGTCAAGTAATAATTTTTAATCAACACAATTTCTAACACGTTTCACTTTAAAGAATTGACAATACTGATGTGTCTATTTAATAATAGCTTTGAAAATATTCGGATGTAAAAATGTGTAAAAGTATTTAGTAGGTTTGTACAGAAATAATTAAATAATTTTCGAACAATAACTGAATGATACTTAAGTAGGTTTAAAGACGTGCTGATCTATGGTAGTGGTTTCAAGTAAATAATGAAGTCACTTGCATATTTTAAATCTGTCGTGGTAAGGGCATTTACACGTAACAGTATAATCGGCATGTCTTGCTGTTGTGATCGTGGAAAAACTGAGGACAAATTCTTCGGACTCGGGACCAGCGCATTCAGAAAACTATTTTACTAGAAAAGTCTTTCTTTGATGATTTCAAAACGGACCAGTCTCACCTCCTGTCTGTCTTATTGTCTAAAAATTTCTAATTATAATTCTAGTCATATTTAAGGGGGAGGGGAACAGACCCCTACCATTAGCATAAGCGAGAAAAGAAAAAAAAACAAGTTCAGAGATTATATATACATTTTAAAAATTAGTGTAGTTAAATATTTTATTCACTGACAAACAAAAAATAGAAGACCTATTTTGAACCTCTCCTTCTCTTCTAACAAAACTATTAGTTGTTTGACTTAAAACTTCTTTGCCATAACAAATTAAAAGTAACTTCAATAATTTTATCTACTTGCCAGCATTCAACGTTTTTAAGAAAAATGATATGATCAATCTAATAAATAATTACTAGAAGCAACGCCATCTATATTGGCAATATTAAACTACTCCGCCCAACGTGCTAACTTAACGCTTTACAGTAGCTGGCGTTGATGGATGTATAGTGCCGATTGTCAATTATGTTGACACAAACTTACAAAGGTGTTCCTATTCAGATATTCGGTTGAATAATACTTTGGTGCTTACAATAAGAACGAGACGAGATGACTATAAATGTTAATCATCCATAATTTCTTACAAAATCTATGATTTTGCTACGTATTGTCGAGTATCGATTCTCGTGTGTGACGATTTCTTAGAAGTAGTGTGAAATAAAATTTTTTTTAACAATTTATTATTTCAATAACTTATTAATCAATAATTATTACCAACCTTAATATTTTATTCAACGGCCTGTTGTCACAAAACTTGACCAGTTTGTTCGCTTCCAAGTCAATTTATTAAAAAGCAGGATCGTATCAGAAAACCCGCCATTCACATTACTCGCCATTATTGCATTATTTTTTAAATAAAGGATTGAAAATAATACATACAAATAAAGTAACCACAGACAAAAAAAATAATCATAGATTATATATTTGTGTCGCTTAGTTAGTACTTTGTAACACTTATGCTAATGTTAAAAACTGACGTTGATAAATTTGACAGTGACACAAAATGTAATATAGCGTTGAGGAGTTGATGACTGCGGTTTTGCAGATTTGGAGATTTTGTAATTTTGCGAAAGATTAGTGTTAACTCTGTTTATTCTCATAATCTAAAAAATATTGACATCATTATATAAGTGAACATTAAATGTATTGAACAAATTTTTGTTATGGGTTTTTGAAAGGCGAAACACTTAAAAGTGGCCGGTTTTTCGATAGTTACTCCAGTTAACAATCAATCAGAATGGCTGGTCAAGGACACCAGTTTCCCGGGAACTTTCAGGGTAACGCTGGTGGTATGAGATCGGGCTTTGGTGCCGGGCCGATGGGCAACCAAATGCAGGCTATGCCTAACCAATTAACAGGTGAAGATTGCATCTATTGGTTTTCATTTTTAAAGCTTAAAAACTTTGATATAGCAAATAAAATAAATCTCAAATATCAGATACAGGCCACATTCTCTCAAACATGCAACCTTGCTGTGGTGTATTATAAAAACAAGAGTTCATTATTAAAAAATCTGGTAAACTCAAATATTATATTCTTCTGTTTTTTGGAACATCACACCAATTGTATTTTACTTTTTAAATTCCAGGAGTAATGGGTGGTCCCATGGGTAACACAGGCATGGTAGGTATGGGCAATCAAATGGTGCCACCGTATGGGGCAGCTATGCAAAACCAAATGGGCAATATGGGTATGGGAGCTCAGGTTTGTATATTTTATTTTTAAAGGCTAGTTCTTTTGTGAATTTAAGCCTGTCAATTTTTTTTACACATTATTGAATTTTAATATATGAAATTTGGTTAATATTTCATTAGAATTATACTCACTATCAGTAGAAATTACAGTTCAATAAAAGTCACTATAGGTATATACAGTAATACCCCGTTTTACGTGAGGGATGTGTTGGAAAAAATCGCATTAACTGAAATTCATGTATATCGGGGTTTACGATTAAACATAGTTACCACTTAATATAAAAAAAAATATGAATCATTTGAATCAATAATTTAAATTCTCAGAACCCTTTATGCAGTGTTGCATGTTATTTTTACCGAAAAATGAGG
>DWRA01000199.1:0-30970 GCA_018250295.1 Spathilepia clonius
AGTCCATTTGGCCATAGACTTTACACATTTTTTGAGAACTTTTTTTTCAAAGAAATCTAAAGTGTGCAGGGTTCCTCACGATGTTTTCTTTCATAGTTATAGCAAGTGATACTTAATTTATAATACGTACTTAACTTTGAAAGATCAGAGGTACGTGCCTACGTGCTACGCTGGTGAATAGTTTTTTTAATAAATAATTGTTTATGTTTGTATGAGAACAACTCATAAATATTACAGACGCATCTCTTTTGAATCAAAATGCAATAAAACTAAACTGCAGTTGTAAGATAAATATAAATTTGTAATTACAAATCATATTACACACGCTGCATAGGAGCTTATAACGCTTCTACAAACATCAATGATCTATCAAACATTACAGTACTAATGTTACGACCGTAATATCACTGCTTTCTTGCGAAAGAGCCTGAAGGCTGTAATTTAAGAATGATTTAAGCATGATCTGTTTGCAAAAACTCATTGCATGCATGCAGTGATCCAGTTTAGATGGGTATTAGTGATTGCAGCAAGTGATGAAATGTATCCGCAAAACTGTGTAGGGTTCTCAATTTGTATTAAAATATTTTATAACGTTTAGATCGCTTTTAGAACAGAATATTTAAAAAAGTATTGATCGTGAGAGTCCCTTAATATTGTGCCACGAGTTTCAGGTGTTGGACCGAACAAAAATCACCTGATAGTTACATTAAACGAAGCTCTACTTTGAAGGTGGTAGAACCCTTCGTGGTTCAACTCCGGTGACACCACCGCCAACACTATTTTTATCTAATAGGTACCAACCAGCAGTTTTAAGCGATATTGTGTTATGGTTTGAAGGGTGTGGTTCAGGAGTCATTTTTATCTGACACGTTCAAACTTAGTACTCAGAGGTAACAACGCATCTGTGTCCGACGACGGATAGCACTCTAATCTTGCCTGAGTTAGGTTACAGATGTCGCTGGGCAGCAGTGGTCACTTAGCATGGCATTGTCGTTCGCTACTATCATAATATAAAATAGCGATGCAACGACCGTATTTGCAAATCGTAGCTAAGGGCGTACATTTTTTTCCTGTTACAAATCTATGAAACAAAAAAATTGGCTAGAAATCCTCTTTTAAGGCTAATTAAAAATATGTTGCGACACGTCAGAACTAAGTTCGTAGTAATAATAACTGCACCCTTCAAACCAGTACAAACTTCTGTAGACAAATATGCCCCACTCTGCAGAAATACAGCATTTCTCCTTTAAATCGTTTATTTTTAAAAATAGTAGCAACCCTAAATCATACTGATAATAGATCATCAAATATTCGATTAAGTCACAGATGACTAACTCTATTGGACGATAAATTAACAAGATTGATGATGCTAGTTACTGATGACCTTTAAAGAGCAAACTAGATTAAAAGTTGAACGAAGTAAGCTATGTTAAAAGTTAATTGTTTAACATTGATTGAACGTTTAAGAAAGGTACTGGCGTTATAATTTATTTATTGCTATAATAGAGCTGTTTATGACGATCTATTAATTTAATGCGTTAGAAATTTCAAAATAATTTTACGTAATTTTTAGGTGGTTTATATCGATAGCCGGGTTTGATATTTCAGAAAGTGAAATGTTAAAATTCTTGTTTTATCTGTGTAATTATTTGTATTATTTGTATAAGAATATATTTTTCTTATATTAGTGGTGTAGATGCTGCAGTGTCTTGGTTTAAAGGGTGGTTAGGTAGAATAAACATTAGCAGCACGCAGGCACATAACACGAGTCCTTAGATCGTAGCACTTAGAAGAAGCAACGCATCAATGGCCAACCTTAAATAAAACTCCAATTGCGTTTGTAGATGGTTACAGATACTCGACAATAACCATCTACCATCAGTTAAAATACATGCTTCTTTACTACTTCTATTCTTTAAAAAAGGTTTGGCTAGACTACATACCTATTTAAGATCCACTCCTTTAATAGACGCTAAAATTTCATATTAATATGGATCGTTTAAGCGATGGAGAAATATTTAAAGCGCTTAACGTTAGAGCAACGAGATCCTTATAATGCAAATGGCACACGAATTAGTGCTACTCCATTACGTCGTGTTAACTATTACCCAAGTACAGTTACACTGCATGCAAAGTACTCGCGAATCCATGGTAGGCTCTTACTAGTTGCGCAATGGACTATATTCTATGCGATTGTGACACACTTACCAAACGTGACACGATATGACACCATTATATGCTAATAGTGAGGTGGTTCTTGGTTGGAGAGATTTCTATAATTACTTCGCACAATTTTTTACATTAACCTACAACTAAATATCCTGGTTCAGATTTAAAATCGATACAGGCAGAGGTGAGAACAAAAATACCCAAATCCAATACAGACGTCTAAATTTATTCAAATATCTACATAACCAGAAGGGTATCAGCTGAACCACAAAGAGTTCCTGCTTCCTATTTAGGCTAAGTAAAAAAATCTTAAATGTTCCTATACAGCAGTATAAGCTGTAACAAAATATTAGGTATTTCGAAACAAAAACAAAAAGTTATTACGAATTAAACAGGAAAACTAAAGAAAACGCTACACTTTCCATAAGAAAAATTGAATAAATATAATAATCAAAGAAAACAGTAAACTTAACTTTACACCAAAAACAATGTAAATAACAATAGCCTTTTGGGGACACGTGGTCTATTATCAAACCTTATCGAACTGTTATACAACGTTATACAATAGCACAGGGTGTCAATTCTCACGGTGCTAACAGTTCTGAAGGCGGCAGCGAGGTCGGCTGTCATGCTGTCAATGTCGATTATTGTTCAGGATAGTGTGGAAGGTGCTTTTATATTCAATTAAACATTATTTAGCTGATATTACATGACAACACGGTAGCCATTACTCGTGGGAACGGAACGTGTTACTTTTTTAGACTGTCAAAAAAATAATAGACATGGCATATCCGATTAAGCAGATAATCCATTATGAACTCAGATTTGACCTGCATACATAAATAAAATATACAAAACTAACTAACTGAGTTAGTTTTGTATAATATTGTCTTAATATGTTATGTATGGACCAGATCTAAGAACCCATACAGTTGGATTTCCAGCTGAGAAAACATCATGCATAGATTTTCACGCAGTTTCATGTCATTTTCTAAAAAACAGTATTTTATATTATTCGCCAACACCGCACTGGACAAGTGCGGACTGTTGACTTTATTAAATTATCAGGCATGCATGTTACCTCGCGATATTTTCTTTATTTATTCGTTTTATATTATGTATATGACTATCGAAAATCAGAAATATGGATTCGAACCTCAAACTGTGTGACCGTTTCAACCGACAGGCTATCCCACGCAATATCGCTGCGGATTTGCTTCGATCCTATATTTGAATATTCAAATAAATAAATAAATCCTCATTAAACACTTGAACGTTCATAAATCGCTACTATAACAACACTAGAAGTGCCTTTACCATGTATGACCTCGGTCCGTCAACAAAACCAGTTGTGTGTTTGTGTGCTTTATCAAGCAATCACTGAGTATCACCCATACGGATCGTAAGCGTATTTGCATTATGATTTCATATTAATCACTCCATCGCATATCGTTTAGAGGTCGACATAAGGCTATATAAATACTTGTGATACCCTTTTTCAATGATGTGTCAAAATATTCCATGCCATGCTGTGGTCTGACTACATTATCAGAAGGAATGGGTTGTACCAAAAGATCTTTTAAGATCGTATCACATACTGATAAATCTTTAGATTTTAAACAAGTCGTCTTTCCAATCACAAAGAATGTTTTATAAGCCTTAAATTTAAGAGGACAGTATGTTAACAAATTTAATAGATAATAAAAAAATCAAAGGTAACCGCATACAAAGGTTCACATAACAAGCAGTTAAGAACCGAAGACATTACTGTAGAAAAAAATCACGACAAATATTTATTCGCTTATCTACTTTACGTCCATCGTAACTTAACACAACACGATAACAGTATTACAAAACAACACAATAGGAGATGTCATAAGATGGTGCTAATTGGCAGGCGTTTGACCGCGGCTTCCACCGTTAACATAATCAGACATATATAGGTGTCACAAGGTTTATTATATCATGTCACACCTAAGATATTAGGTCAAGTTTGTACTTTGACTACAGACGGTCGTCGTCTACTGTTTACTGTCCCATTGCTGGGCATAGGTCTCTTAGAGAGAAGGGTTTAGGCCTTAATCCACCGCGGTCCCGCTGGCCGACCTCACATACTTTTTACAACGTTATTTAACTCTTCCTAACTCTCAATTTTCCAGGTTTATGGTAACACTGATCGCAATTATTCATTCCTAATGTCCACATAATTTCAAAGAATCAGAAGTGCATCCTGAGAATAGGAACCTAAAATTGCGAGGCTGAATTTTACACCACAAGGCTCTCACTACTGACTGCAGACGGTCTGAATATCAAGTGTACGTATAATGACCCTCAAGATTTATATGACATATTTCTTAAACAAGTAATAGAACCCTTCATGCCTCAACTTTTAAGGCATATATCTATATCTGCCACTATTAACAGAATTGTGATGTTGTTGAATTAAAGGTAGTAGAACCTTTGTAGTTTAACTCCGGCGGCACCGCCGCCACGCCTATTTCTGCCTAATACCAGCAGTGTTAAGCGCTGCTGTCTTCTGGTTTGAATGGTATGGTAAGGCAGACATACTTATCCGAGGCATTCCAACTTAGTCCTCAGGGGTAGGAACGCATCTGTGGTCTACCCCAGGTAGGATTCTAGTCTTATCTGGAGTAGATTACAAATGTCCAAGTGTTCGCTGTGTTCGCGTTTAACGGATTATTTGACACTCCTACTCAATCCTTGGGACCAACAAAGAGCTTGTCTATGTCCTTAGGTCGAACTTCAGTTTTATCTGTGATTTTATATAGGTGTCGTTGGGCGACAATTGCCACTTACTAATTTTCTGTCAGTTGTACTGAATGTTCATTTACTATTCTTTGAAATAAATAGAAAACAATGAAAATTACGATTTATACTGGAGAATTTAGTCATAATAGATGTCGGCAACAGAAATATAGAATTTAGAATCATTACAAATATTTCCATAACCGTCAGTGAGTATTATTAGACATACGGAATAGAATTGCATTGACTCATTTTCTATTTACTTTTAGTGTTGTTACCTTATAACTCGGGAAATTACTGTGAATGCGTATATACACGGTTATTTTACTATTTATTTATACTCTAGTCGAGAAAAATATAATCTTATATATATGCACTAATGGAAGCGACGTGTTGCCTAATATTCTTTGTGATATTTGAGCTGTGGAGCCCTAAAATGATTCTATAGTCAATGATCAATTTCTGTTGGTAGAACCAGTATTGTTCGACAGAGCAGGTACCACCACGCCTAATTCTACCGTGACGCAATTCTTGCATTTCAGTGGAAAGATGTGAATACCGGTTAGCTTATCCATGAGAAGAACATCTCAGTTCTTGAAAGTAGACTTATGGTGCACTTATTATTACTAACTATTGACTACTAATCATCTAGAATACAGCATGATTTTTCACTACTTCCATTTCATAAAAAATGTACGCAATTATTGCAAATGACCCTAAAGTAGCTATTATCAAGACCCAATCTTACAATTCACACCCATGAACGAGAAACAAACATCAATCTGAGATAACTGAGACCGCCCACTTAATGAAAACGGAAAATGAATAAATGAACGGCTACGAAAGGTCGCCCACTTTCGAAGCGCCGCGAGAATCTGGTTGAACAATGAAACAACCTAGTGATTATGTATGATCAATGCTGGTTAATGCTCATGCTAAGAGGAGACCCGTGCCCACTGAAGTGGTGTAGTATGGGATTATGATGACGCAAATTTAACTAATTTTGTAGGTAGTAGAAACCTTTGTGGTACAACTCCGGCAGTACCACACCTATTTCTGACTAATAACAAAGGTGGTAAGGGTTCTGGTTTGAAGGGAGTGGTAAGGCTAGGCATAGGGTTATCCTAGGCATTCCAACTTAGTTCTCAAGAGTAGCACCAAATCTAATTCGACGTCAGATAGGATTCTAGTCTTATCTGGTGTGGATTACAAGTGTCCACTGGCGGCGATTGCCACTTACCACCAAGTGGACTGCGTGCTTGTTTGCTATTCCGTCACACATATATAAAAAAACAAGAAATATTTATTTGTTTTACTTTTCTTATAATTGAAATAAAATATTTGTGTTTTACTTGATTTGGTTTGGTTCAGAAGGTGAAACAATCATTACTTGGCACACCTTTGAGAACTTTTTTTTTCAAAGAAATTAGGTCAAAGATTCACGAGGTCTGAGTGACATTATTATAATTCTTATATTATGTACTATCTAAGCATCGTCCGGTGAGTCGCATAAGCCGCTTTTAACGTATAACACAGACCGATGTCGTAACCACAAGAAACATTCTAATACTGTTATTAGTAACAGTGTACATAATACCTATCATCCGGTGGACATTTGAATTTTTTATCGACTCATTTATGTTACTGTTAAACGGAAAACCGCAAACTAATATGCCTTCTGATGTAATGTGTTCGATAAGGATTTCTCATAACTTTATTTTTATCGGAAAAAATGTAGTTATTATTAAATGTGGTACAAATTGTTGTTATAAATTACTGAGGTAATACTAGTCAATATTCCTACAGTTTTTTTAAATATTGGATCTAATATCTAATGAATCTAATATATTTTTTAAATTTAAGAACTCTCGATGGCTTCCATACGTACGAGTATAAGATACTAAAAGAGAAGTTTAAATATTTAAAAAAAAAATTGAGGTAAACAACTCAGAAGTACTATGAAATATTTTTATTAAGTACCACACATACACACAAACACACACACACATATTCACAAAAATACCATCATAATAAAGGTAAATCGAAAACCCAAGATGAATCCCATGAACGTTTAACTAAAACCAAATTAATCGGGAATCGTTCCAGAAGTATACAATCGCTTAACATACGGCACGTTCTGTTTAAACAGCTCTGGTACTGGTAACTGGTAAATAAAACAATTCTATTTACCATAATTTACTTCTTTATAAACACATTAAGTAAAATCAAGAATAAAAATACCGACTCAAGGAGTGGCGCTTTGAAAACTAGATCATTGCTCTATTTTTACCATATAAGGCGCATCTAGGTTTTTGCCTCCTCTAATGGATTGAAGCTGACCGCCGGGCAATGTGGCCCGCGAGCGTGGCCACTGACTCATCGGACTAAATATTACATTATATAATATCATTTGTATTTATCACAAGGAAATGTCAAGGAAGTATTTAATAAACAGCTTAATGTTTCGGTGGGAACTACTTTTGTGCATCTAAAAATGATGTCGACTAACTTTTGACCGCGCTTTCGTTTGCGTGAAGGCAGACGTTAATAGTATTTACTGAACTTGTGATTATCGCCTAACTAAAATGTTTAATATATTAATAACATTAAAATGGCTTACTGGAGTTTTATAATATCACTCGAAAAACAGACAAACAACAAGTTTGAACAATATAATGAGCACGCATTATATTGTAGTAAGAGCATTATTTGTAAATTGAGAGAGTATCTTTATGTGTTACAAGGGTGATAGATCCAGCAGAGAGTGGTTGGGTAGAGCCCACCACCACACCTATTTCGATCACGAAGCAGTTCAAACTTTACAGATGCCGACTGACTTACGTATGAGATGACAATTTTAGTCCTTATAATTGGTCACGCATCTGCAAACTGCTTTAGGTAGAATTCCTACTATATATGGAGTTGTTTGTAGATGCACATGGGCTTCAGTGACCTCTTACCACCAGGAAGACGGTACGCTTTTTTGCTGATTCAGTTTAAAAAAAAATGTTGTTTACGATTTTCACGACAATCATTTTTAACAGCAAATTATTATAATAAGTTACTATTTACCGTGACTTATAAACCGCTAAAGTATTACACAGATAATAAGAACCTAAACAAGAAAACAGTAAGACTCATTATTGTTTGACCCTTTAGATAACTCGCAAAGGATATTTACGAGTATGTTCCATAAGATAGATTTATATTGCATCGTGAAATTATGAGTAGGTGCGACATCTTCCGACATACCATTTTACATGGCGCCGTGTTTGGGCAATTGTAAATGTTGTGTTCGTAATTAATATCCCAAAACGTTTCCTATTTCGAATAAATCGTCATCATTATTCATTTGATTCTGACAATTTTATTACATGTTTATAAATCTGCTCCATAGTTTTAAATGTTTTGTTGCGCGTATGAAAAGACAACAGAAGCAGCATTGTGTAAATACGGTAAAATAAAATACATGTTTATTTTTGTTTTACTTACTTAATGTAATTTACACATAAAGAGCAAATATCCTTGGAGGCTATCATCCTTACAGTCTACAATCTACTCTAGAACTTAGTCGTTGGAAATACCTATGATATAATGGTTATAAAGTGCTAGAACCCTTTGTGTCGAAATTCTACTACTTCAGGATTCTACTCATATCTGGGATAGATTGGAAATGCCCATGGGCGGCGTTTGCCACTTAACATCAGGTGGACTGCATACTCTGGTACTTCGCTCTATAACAAAGTCTTATACCTGCAGTTTGGGCCTTTGTCTCTTCTGGCCTTTCGGACTTTGGTCTTTCAGACGGTCTGGAGACTTTCAATCTAAGTTGACGCAACTGTCACAATTATGTATGTAGGTACAGGGTACCAAAATTTTTAGACCCTTTATGTGTAGTCCGTCGCTGTGGTATAGACGAGACATCGGATCCATCGAATTTCCCTTCAATGATTACGAGCTTGGTTATGAATAAATGTACCTTCACAATTTACTAAATCTACCGACCCGAGGACAATTCTAAAATGTGCTTCCAGTAGTTTGCCCTTCATAACTATAAAATCTAATGGTAACTAATATACTTCACACCAACAAAAAATTTAAAAGTGAATGAAGAATTCATAAATAGTTTTGCTTAATGTTTTTACTACCCAGGCACCTCACAGGGGCAATCCTATCTCTTAAGAGAAAGCACTGGACTTCCGAAGTACACCAACTTTCTACTGTACAATAGAATAAAACATTAAATAGAGAAGATAACACTCTAACCACCAATAAAAGAAATCGGTCAGAAGCCATTTACCGAGCCCTACACTTATCCGCTCGTCCGACGATCAACAAAACACTATAATTTTTTTGTAATTTATACTACAGAGGCGAGTAGTAACCGCGTAGTCGTGACTGAGAGTCTAATGACAAATTGTTTGATAGGGTCTATGCCCAGTGAAGTACAACATGAAGAAGTCATTAAAGCATATCCCGGGGCTCGTGTAGAATATTGGTCAACCGTTTTACAAAAATCAAATAAAATCTATATCAAAATATTTTATTCAGAGTAGACCGTTTACAGAATATTTTTTTAAATATGAAAAATTTACCACTAATATAAGCAATAATGGCCGCGGACAGTAATTTTATTGGCTTAACCCCTACCTCTTTCCAGGCTATGGGGAGAGAGCTATTTATGTCTGTCAGTATATTCAGCTTATTTAAATGATGCTAAATCATATATCCTTATATTGTCAATATTAGACAATTTGGTAAATGCCCTCGAAAGCCTATAGAAAAGTAATAAATTCCGCTGCATTTCAAAAAATCGCCTTATTCGTTCCATTAGTGCGCACAGATTGACCGTGGCAAATGCGGTTATCGTAGAAAAACGACAGATCGCCGGCAAAAACGACAAACGGTAATTGCAGGTCGGGGACCTGGCTCTTATGCACCTCATTGACGAACTTACTAAGTAGACTCCGACATCCAGTAACACATTTTGTGAATTATTTTCACCATCGATAATATAATTACTCGGATTTTTACCTTTAAACTGCCAGGCAAGTGTCCGATTTCAATATAAAAGTATTTAGGAACAGACAATCAAGTACACTTAATATTATTTTAAGAACATTATGGAAAATTCTTAGATCTGTAGATTTACTCTCAAGGTTTTTTGAGTTTCATTTATTTCAAAAAATATTAGAGCCTGGCTTTTAAATGAGGCTTCCATGTTGGAATTTTTATGGAGGTTCTTTCGCCGCTTGTTCTCCATAACAAAATAACTTGCGAAGTGATGGTAAATTATAATTTACCATCACTTCGCAAGGTATTTGGTTAATAATTATTAACGTTCGGATATAATTTTATAGCGCATCTACTATCAACTAAACATTTTTAATTTTGATTTTGACAACAAAATCTTACCCTCTAAGCTACTTCTTACAATTTGCGTGCACTGTTCAAATCATCTACCGATGAGAAACATTTTTTCAGGCCGATTGGGAGTCTATTTCGAATTCCTCGTCAACGTGTGAACCTGTCGTGCTGTAAATGCGTTATCATCGTAGCACAATAGTTTACATTTTACAGTTTCTGATATAATACGTTACGGAGTTTAATGTAACAGGTATTTCTGTACTGGTATTTTTTAATTTGCTTTTTAATAACGTATTTTCCAGTTTATTTATGATAATGGATCACTTCTTGCGATTACCACTAAATTTCTTCTTATATCTGAAAGATCGCGGGTTGGAATCCGACGGTATATATCTTATGTCGTAGTACAAATGTTTTACCATGCACCAAAGAAAGATTACTATTTATCGGATAAAAATACGTATTTATTTTATTATTACAACTTCTAACTTATATAATACTCGCGATGCTCTATAAGTTGAAATACATTATAATTGATAATAATTGCTTGCATTATTTTAGATGATATCTCAGTTTTGCAATAAGTGCAAGACAAAGAGAAAGTATAACGAGAGCAATCATTGCGATTTACCGTTTTGCTTTCTGCTCGTCTTGTGGTTCAAAACAGGAAATTACATTTATTAATAGCAGTGTCTTTTTGTAATTTGAAAAGTTAAGGTTTTTTCTAAAAAAGTCTAAATTAGAAGAAAGTTTGCCTGCTTCAGTGGACACGTTAGAACGTTATTAATTAGCGTTTAGTTACAGGCCTTGTAGATAAAAATGTATTCTGTCGTATTATGAAAATATATTTTTAAGATTGGTTACGAAGAGTGACCCCAGTCGTATAGACATTGTTTATTGTACCTAATAGTACCTAAAATAGAGAAAAGTTCTAATAGCCATAGACTAAATTTGCTTAGAATCTCATCTGATAGCAAGTCACATACATATAATGCTGTCTAAGGTACACCATCCTTTTGTATGAGATGTCTATTTGCATTTGTCTGTAAAATTTACAGGTTATAGTTGTCTTCAAACGAAATTTTCCCGGTTTAATTTAATTGATTGAGGAGAAACTCTAGATTATAAAGCTGTGCTATGCTCAATAGGAACTGTTGCATTTATAATAAAAAGCAAAATAAAAAAGCTTGGCATTCAAAAAGTCTTAATCATTAATGAATAGGTAGCTTTCGTTGAATGCATAATGCTGCGAATATGCAATTTGAAAGGTTATATTAATCTTAAGCTGTAAATAACAATAAGATCGTGTGATAGGTTAGAAAGTTACCCTTTCTGGGAGAGCTTTCTAAAGTGGTTTGGTATTTGAAAACATAATAACGAAAGCTAGTAACTAGATTATATTTTTTGTAGACTATATGAAGTCTACATAAAATATCATCTAGTTAATGTTATACAAGGATATATGATAATATGTTATACAAGGATTTTAAGAGATACCTTAAAGTCTGTTACGTTCAATAAGGCTAGTAGATTTTGTTTAAATGCGTACGTAACAATATATTTTTAATTTTTATTAAAATATTTAATAAAGCGTCCGCTTATTCCCCAAATATTTCTAAAACTAGTTTATCATTACTTTAATTTGGATAGTTGGGCGCAAATTTTTTTTTTAGACTTTCTTTCGCCCCTTACTCTCAACAACAAAGCACCTTGCGAAGTGTCTGTAGGTTACTGACGTTAAAAAAAAATCTACAAAGAATTTTATTCTTTAACGAAATATTATTGTTTTGATTTTGAAAACTAAATATTTCCAAAAATGTATTCAAATTCTGTTACACATACGAAAATTTAAATATAACTTTACTACTAATTAAACTACTCGTAATTGAAACTAAAATGAAGATATTGCATAACACAGTATATTTTATGTAGAGACTGGAAACCATGGGAACATGAAAGGCTAGATAGACCTGACCTCTACAACTCTCACTAACTAAAGGTTGTCAAACTCTACTTGTTCCATTGCGATACTATTACTGATACACCTATTTCTAAAGTGCAATTATTTCTTCTACGTGATGTGGTCTAGTTAAAAGATGTGACAAAATTACATAAAAAGAGTTCTAACTTGATGTTCAGAGGTACGTAATTATTATTATTATTTGTGATTAGTATAGCTTAAAGACGTCTCCACAGGGGGACTTTTGCAGAACCACCCTTTCTCCGTCCCATGAACCTGAGACGTATTTCAGGGGAATCAAATTCTAGTCTTAAGAGCTCGAGATGTTTTTTATATGCTTCGCACGGTATTCACGTGATGGATACCACTTAGAAGCTTGCACGTTCGAAGCAAAAAGAATAAAAAGTTATTAACAATTTCAATAACTTATATAAAAAGCAAACCAACCGTTTAACCTAGTGACGTTTTGTTAATTTAACTAGAAGATCGTTCTACTTAACACTATAATAATAAAACTCGTAATACCAGTCACAGTAACAATAACGCGAGCGGTTAGAAAGTGGTCGTCCTTGCAGTAAAAGCGAGGGGAAAGTGGTCGTACAACCGGCACCAGCTGTACACAAACAAATGGTACTTGTTACTTTTTAAGCAGTGATATCATGTAGCAACACATTCGATCTCTCTTGTTGGCGATCCAGGGTGCAAATCCCACACACAGTGACCTATCGGAGGACTTTCGAAGTTATATTTGTATTAGAAATTGTCTAGGAAACGTAAATGCCTTAAAGTTCTCATTCTCAAATGTTTGTGAAGTCTACCATACGCACTTGGCCAGCGTGGTTGACAACCGCTTTTCCCATCCTGAAAGGAGACCTGTGCCAGGCCGTAAGGAAATAATAAGTTAATGTTTCCTTTTTAAAACTCACTTTGCGTAGCCGAGAGGAATACTAGACAAGAAGGGGATTCTATGTACGATCGCGTGTCAGACAGACATCTAAATGATTTATTTAGCTTTTTATTCTGAAACTGATTTTTGTACAGGATACAGGTAATTTTAACGAGACTATATGTGTAGAGTATTAGTATCATTTTACTAATCAATTCTAATTAACTACCCTGATTTTATAAATGTATCCTCTTGATGACACAGGATATCGAAACTTCTCTTTACATAGAATACTGTGAAAACGCTTAAGAATAAATATCAAGAAATAATAGAAATGTAATTAATTTGTAATTCGGTTTAATCCGTGTGTATATTTTGGTGGTAAATTAATTTGTGTGTATTATCGTGCGTCCTACGTTTTTTTTTATAAATACATAAAAACTATCAAGGAAGCAGTATAGCTAACAATCGCCGGGGAACTGCAGATCAAACAAGCGAGTTCCGTGTTTTTTCCACTAATTACCTCCATAAAACTAAATAATGCTAATGTGCTAAAATTAATTTCGTAAAACATCAAAACTGCGAAAGACCCTTTGTTCACAATAGTTACTAACAACCTGTTCTCTGTTCGACATGACTTCCTAAAATTAATTTCGGCTTACACTTTTTTCAAAATAAATAAACGTCCGAAAATGTCAAAAGTTTTTTATGATTTTACGAATGTAATATAAACATAATATTACGCTGTTCAATAAACACAGAAATTAATTTACAAAATTAAATTTGAAAATATGCTGTGATTTTTATATACAAGAGACGCAACGGATAAAGCCTATATACCAAAAGGAAGGTAAGACTAATACAGTATAGTTTTCTACACATGATTTAAAATATATTAAAGGAAATATCTAAAAACGTATATTCACCCTCTTACCTTATGTCCGAAACCGTATTACACGTTTTTTATGGAAAATCCTTCAGAAAAAACCTAAATCTTGAACCCTCTTTTCATCAAATTATTCGATGAAATCACGGAGGGTTTATCCTCCGCCGATGCGCGCGGACGCGGAAACGCTGTCTTTTGTTTTAAAAGTGACAAATTTTTTTACGCACATTTTCATATGCACCGCGTACGTATTTTTTAAACAAAAAAACAGCTAAACCGCGTCGAAGCGGAAGAAAAACGCTGCGTGCATTGCCCTATATCGGAAAATGTTACTCAAAGAAATATTATTATGATATACGCTGTTGGTTTCCTATTATATTTGAAGCAAAGTTTCTGAGAAGCGACCCGACATATAAATATTTATACGAGACACCAAGATGGCCTCGTATTTAATACAAATTTATGTTAAGAACGTATTATTTACATACGCGACGGAGATATTACGAATCTGTATGTACGTGTCGGTGTTTTGGCGAGCACTTGCGACATATTGAAAGTCTTGTAGTAATATAGTGTACATAATCTAACCGTTTAGACACTCGCACGGGAGAGCGATAATCATTCTGATCCAACGCGAAGTGTTCAAAGTTCAATCCCCAATCCTTAACATGTAAATGATAAGTTTAAATTTTTATTCTATGTTTGGACGATTATGAGTTTGTCGCATGTGTGTCTATAGCACCCACGACTCATGAAATTCAAGTATGGGGCTATAACTGTAGAGACCATCCAGCATTCAGCGTCATTACTATCCACCATTGGTCTACACACACAAGTCTACTCTTAAAAATACTGTGATTTAAGTCAACGTTAGCCAAGCACGGATTGCTAAACTTCCAGCGTCTAAAATGGTAGAACCTTTCATACTTCGACTCCGAGGTTGCCATCACTACACCTGTCCCTACCTTGTAACAGCGTTATAAAATTGATATGTTCTAGTTTGAAAGATAGAGTAAACAAGCCAAACTGGCCCTACATTCCAATTTAATCCTCGGAGATCATAATGCATCCGTGGCCAAAATCGGGTACTATCGGGCAGAAACATCGTACTACTGGTGAACTATAAGTTCATTGTATAATAAAAGCAATCCTACAGAGCTATGCGTACAGGAAGTGTAATTTATTTATTGCTCACGCATACGAAATAATATATTTATCTGAACATAAACCGATACATCTCGAATACCTAGACCGAAGCGAATCGCAACGACGTTCAATTACCCACACATCGTCCTTGGTAGTTCAAATGATGAAATCCTTAAAATTATACTTACATTACCGAGTAGAATCACCACCAGCGAGTAAACTATAAGCGATAGTGTACCATTAAAAATAATACAGCAAACAAGATGTGTGTGCATTAATAAGTCGACAAAGTTATGCCTTTTCAGAGTTTTATCTAATAAGTTATAAGAAAATTATTAATTTAATTGATTAAGAAATTGAATTTCACTGGTAGCAAAAGACACAGCCATACTTCTGTCACTCCCTATTGTATTTAACCGAATTTAAATGACACATATTTTTTATTCTCAGTCACAAAGATTTTTTTCGCTACGCTCCTATATCTATGTTCTCAATGAAATACACACAAGAATTACGTTTACAGTCGTCAATCAATTTATGTACGTTTATTCCCAAAACTGATGTAAGATAGACGATTATTGTTTTATTGGAAAGTGATACGAAAGTTACATAAATGTTACGGTTATAACAGTAATTCCGACTAGAATGCGCGTTATGTCGTAAATGAAAAATTAAATAGATTGTAAAACGTCGTCGTATCATGATTGTAAAAAAATCCCTCAGACAAGTCGAAAAGATAACACACTTATATCACTAAGATATATGATTCTAAAGGTGGTTGAACCCTTTATAGTTCCACCGCCGTAACACCTGTTTCTACCTAATAACAGCAATGTTAAACGTTGCTGTTTTCTGGGTGGAGGGAGTAGCACGGGTGACGTACTTATTAAACCTTAATCTACAAGAGTAGCAACGCATCTGTGGCCGACCTCAGGTAGGTTTAATCTTACCTAGGGTCAATAACAGATATCCATGGGCGGCAGGTATACCATCAGATGTTAGCCACTCCCATAACATAAATATGTATTATTCGCTTCACCTTTCCCACTTGCACGAGGAACAAGTACATTATTTCTATCATTAGTCGCACATTGTCATGTGAGGTCAGAAGGTCCTTTGAATTTGATAAAACTACGTCTAACTAATTTACCACGGTGTTACTTGGATTCGACATGCTAACTATAATTGAATAATGAGACAAGACAAATATTATGTACATTGTAATTTGTTTTAAACACACATTTATCATAACAATAAACAGACATCGATATATTGTGATTATACAAACAAGTATTAAACGTTCCAACGCTAACAAAAATGCACATCTTAACTGCGAGAATAATAACATTATGATCTTTCCTCGACATGCTAAAGATAGATGACCTAATACTGGGTTACTTATAATATTATTACTATTTTTTATGCACATGCATGCATGCAGTCCACCTGATCATAAGTTGCAACTGCCGCTCATGGACTTTGGTGATCCACTCAAGATAAGACCAGAATCCCAACTGAAGTCCACCACAGATGTGTTGCTACCCCGGAGGTCTAAGTTGGAATGCCTCATTACGTTTATCTCCCTTATCACACTCTTTAAACTAGAAAACTGAAACTTATTAGGCAGAAATAAGTGTGGCGGTGGGGCCGCCGAAGTCGAACTGCGAATGGGGCTACCACTTTTAAATTATTACTAGATCCAATATATAAACCCTAGATAGAAAATCTAATAATATTTCTAGATCATTTGCTCCTTGCGATTCAACACCTCAATAAGGACAGACAAATTTTCAAGTCGTTAAAGTTAGACTTTTATTAAATAAATTTGATTTTTCCTCCTGACGGTATGTAAATGTTAAGGTATTTTTTATATAACATGTTGATCACACCTTTGTTCGGTTGCTTTAAATGGTAGGCAGTATATGACATAAACAGGCTCAATAGTCAGTATTTCACAATTTCGGGAAATCTGAGGAATAGTTTTAAATAAAAAGGATCAAACGTAAAATGAACAAAACAATATCTAACATCATCAACGGATGCATCACAGGTACATTTCTACATATAAAAGTAAATAAGAGCATCGAATTGTAAACCTTTTGTAAAGTCGATTAACACACAATCACACAACACAATTTACTAGTTCCGTGTTACAAGCACGCCCTCTGGCATTAGCTATCTAGATGAACGTCGGTAATGAGCCGTGAAGTGGACGATCAATGGGCGAAATTAGTGGTTGTGTGCCACTCCGGGTCAGGGGGCACCGGTTTAGATCAACCTGCCACGGTTATGTAAGTGAGTTTCACTGCCTGAACTGTAACTTATTTGTGGTAGTAGAAAGGAGCGGTAGTTTTTTATGGAATTACAGTAGCAAACGTTCTGGTAGTAAGTAGTCGCTTTTCAAGATAGGTGCAATAAGCGCCTTCTATGGTATATAATGGACTAAAATTTGAAAAACATCAATTTTATACACACACCAATAATTTCAAAATAAAAGGTGACATTTTCTATACATAAAAGCGTTTTAATTCTTGCCTTTTGTACAATATGGAGCAACCGTATTAATGGCGGACCGGAGTATGACGTCATTTCCGTGACAAATAAAATGGCTAATTAATCATTTGAATATATTAAGAATTTCTACGTAATACTTAAAAAACACGCGTGGGGATTCACTCTTCACGATTTCCAAAGATCTAGCTAATACATACATTATACCACTATGGTGTTTATTCCCAAAGTGCTCTATCACCTATACATTTTGCGTAAAACCTCAAGGAAGAAACCAGGTCTTTGTATTCAAAGTAAAGTTTATTCACTGCAGGTGTCTTTAAATGACATTGGCACTGTTGTCTTAGCCTAACCTTTGAGGAGAAGGGCTCTCGGCTCTTCAAGGTAATACCACCTGTACAGCAATAATCATAAACGCTACATTACCGTGAATACCTGGGTGGGCCTATTGACTTAGGAATCTATGTACTTTACTTGGCTGGATGTTTTATACTTTTACGTTTGAAGGGCGAGTGCTTTATGATTTATGTGTATCGTTTTCATTATTTTCATAATTTACAATTCCCAATTATTTTTCTAAACAATAGGCCTAAAATTTTCTTTATTGGGTCTTAAGTGGAAAGCAAGTCATATTATTAAAGAAGTTAGTAAAGTTAAGTTAATTACCATTCAAAAAGATAAAAACACATTAATAATAACTTTAATAAACTTCAAAAAAACTAAAGTATTATTGACGGCAAAGTGCACAAATGAGTATTACCTTAACTCACAGGAATAAATTAGAAAGCCTCGTGAACTGTTTTATACGTACACCTAGAAATAAGGTAGACAGGCTACTTGATATCTTCGAACTGAAACAAAGCATCCCTACGATCCTAGTATAAGTCAAAAGGGTGTGGCAGAGGTTCCGCAGTCGAACCACGCAATCTTATTTAGTAATAACAATCCATGGGCTTGCTTACAAACTTCATAGGTCGTAGGGCGGTTTACACCACAGCCATAGCTAGTCGATGCTAATCGATTCATTGTTACGACAATCGATTCGCTATGGTACTTGTAGAGATTCGTAACGGGCTGTCTCAGATCGGTATCAATCATAAAACGCATTTATAATTATCTATCCTCTGAGACTATTATATGTAGATATTTTTACACAGTTTACTTCTTCAAAAAATTAAGAATGGAAGTAGGTATATGTCGAATCGCACCAATTCTTCCTCATAGCGAAGCTTTAGAAGCGGTGATGTATTTCTGATAATGAAAAGGGATCAATTGAATAAATTATTAATAAAAGGGAGATAAATGTATGTATTCGGTGTTCCACAGGTGCTCACTAAGTATATTACATAAAAAAATATAGTCCACTGGAGAAGGGAAAAATATAATTTTATGTGTTTCGGTGTCTTTGTAACCCGTTCAATACACAAGAACAGACCCAAAATTGTAAATTCAGTAGTGACCGGGAATGGAAACTGAGACCTCTACGTATCAAAATAGTAATAAGATCGCGATTGTGTGGTCTGTAGTGAATATATCAGCGCATAAAGCAATAACATGTTCTTACAGTTCCAGCTTTTGAAGGCGGCAGCACCACCGCTACATCTATTTCTCCTTAATAGCAATAGTGCTAAGCGCTGTCCTCTGGTTCAAAGGGTGTAGTAAAGGAGACATACTTATCAGAGGCGTTCCAACTTAGTCCTCGGGGGTGGCAACGCATCTGTGGTCGACCTCAGGTAGGATTCTAATCCTATTTGGGGTTGATTACACACGCCGCAACCACTTATAATTAGATAGGTTCTATACTCGTTTATTACTTCGAAGAAATAAAAAAAACGGAAATACGCTAGCTATACTTTTTAATGAATATATAATACATTTACTATTAACCCTCGCGTATATCTATACTGTTACACAACAGAGCCTTGTGAGTAATGGTTCATCCACCAAACTGGGCTTATTAAGGCATCAGTACGTTTTGTAAGAGAGGAATACTGTCACGTAGCGTTGCGTAGTCGCTGCCCGCGGATGGGTCAAGATTAGATTGGAATTAGAGAATAAGATTACTATTATGTTGCAACTTGGAAAAACATGAAGTAAATACATACTCGTAGACCTACTAAAAATAATGACTTAGAGCGTTTTAAGTAATGAAATGGAAGGAGGTAGAAACTTTTCAGGTTCGACTCCGGCACCATCGCCTCACCTATTCCTACGTAACATTCAATGACTGTGAATGAAGGAATTACATCTGTATGGTTTTCACATGAATTACTCATGTAACATAGAAGCGCATAAGATAAGATGAAATGATGTACTGATCCGGTAATATATTGAAAAAAAATCTTGTAACTACAAAATAATTATCTTGTTATAATAAATTAATTTCGTTTCCTATGATCACGATTAAGTCAAAAATTACTGATAGCTAAAATAGAACACCTCCACTTCCTATCATTCAATGTAAGGCATGATGTCGACGGAAACTTTAAAGAGTTTTACTTTTATCAGAAACAGCGTTACGGAGTTAAGAAAAATCCCATAACGCAACTAATAGGTCTCAGTTTTGGCAACAGTAACAAGTCACGGTTGTGCCAACAATATAGCTGGTTAAGGTAATAGCCATAAAAATGCCTAAACCCAAAGCACCCATCATAACACCTTTTACAGCAATAGCAATTTGATAGGCTCGTACATTTTGCAAGTGAGAATATAGTCACGTAATCTTGCGCAGGCATTATGAAGCAAAGGTGGAATTACTTTAACAGGAGATGGGTCACTGCGATTATTATGATATTATTGTGAAATGCTTATAATTAGATACATTACAGTATATTTTAAGGATAGGCCTCCTCTGAATAGATTTTGCTGTACCTAGTCCTTTGTAGCATCGCGCTTCACTGTGCGGGTTGATGACTGGTGACCCTATAAGATGATGATCTCCTGGGTTTCATATTTTAGTCCCTTCTTGCAAGTTCCTTGGGGAAAAAAGTTAACAGCTTGAAATTTGAGAGCCATCTTGAACTCAATGGCAGTCCGTGAATTCGTGAAAACTATCGAATATCCGAAATTAAAACACTGTCTGAATCCGTAACCGAATCCAATGAAAAAGTTTTGAAAATTTTTGGATTAGGTCTTGATGGGTAGCAACGCATTTGTGAGCGACCTAAGGTACCTAATTTTATCTCGTTTTCCAGTCAAATCAAATAAATATATTGAGCTACAATTAATTAAAACCCAATCTAAAACGGTAGAAATTTTATGAATACTTTATACGAAAATTAGGCATTTCTAATTAATTAAAGCCCGCTGACATGTCATTAACATTTGATTTGCTATTATCACGTTTTATTGACATTTTAACTGGTTTTTATTTTAAGTTGGAATAATAATTAAGACTTGTAAAATACCCAAAAGATCTAAGCAGCTAATATACAACTTTACTCATGTATAGTCTGCCGAATATTTGATATTTTTACCTCAAGATTTTAACCAATAAATACTTGATTGCGTGAGTAAATCTGTAAAATTAATTAGTAATAAACTATGATTAACATTTTTAATCGCAATAAAACTGATGGATATTGATGATGATGACTGATTGATTATAATAATATAAAATAATCGTAATGTGTATATATAGTAATTTGCGTATAGTAAGTAATATGAATGTTAATTCTTTAATGTACAATTATGGATATTTGAAAAGTAATTAACTGTGAATGTATCGAATTACATCGTATAAATTATCAATGTCCTAAAATAAAAGACATTTCAGTGAACTAGTCTTTATATTAATATATTATTAAAAAAATGTTTCGAACGTATAAATTTGTACGAAGAAATAATTCCAATTAAATCCATCTTGCTAAAGGCTCTTGTAAAATAATTAACCCAATCAAAAATGATAAATCCCTCGAAATGAGATAAAATACATAAAGTTTGAGGAAAAAGCAATAACTCAGAAGGTTACGATGGTTTAATTGACGCTTAAATTTTATTTATTACCATGAAAGCCTTAGGGTCTACAATGCTTCCTTGTCGGATGCATATTTCCATATCCAGCAACGGTGAACTACATCTAATGACTTTTGCAACGTGCGATTCTTTTTTACTTATGTTTAATGGAAAAACAGAACCAGTACGCATCAAGTGGCCCGTACGCCTTATTAGTAGGTTCTTTAAAAACATCCGTAGGCCACAACTATACTTTAACCATATTACTTATTCCGTACATTTGCGATATGAAACATTGTTACTCGTAGGTAACTATGTTTTGCTCTATAATAATAACAACATTCATGAACAGTGATGGATTTAGAAGGTGGCAAACCCCTTTGTAGTTCGACTCCCGTGACACCACCACCTTACCCATTTCTGCCTAATAACAGCAATGTTAAGCGCTTCTATCTTCTGGTTTGAAGGGTGTGGTAAGGGAGATTTACTTATCCAAGACATTCCAACTTAGTCCTCAAGGATAGCAAAGCATGTCTTGTCAACTTCGAGTAGGATTCTAGTTTTGTCTGGGGTAGATTAAAAACGTCCATGGGTAGCAGTTGCCACTTACCATCAAGTGGACTGCACGCTCGTTTGCAACTCCATCAAATAAAAAAGACCACCCTGGTGTGGGCTGACGTTAACTCTATGACAGAAAAAATGTCTCATATCCATTACTGTCTCTAAAACAGCTATTGTTCGTGGCATTCGATTTTAATCCATAGTATTCATATAATATAGGCCCATTAATACAAAATTCAGCATCATTACTTACCCAACAATACCCACTCTTGCTAATTACGCAATAACGGGTCTTGTGGCAATGGAATAGATACTTTAATAGCATGCATCTGTCATCTCACTTTCAAAAGTGTCTATTGTTCACATTATCTCCCATTCCGATCCATTCACTTGGAAGTCAAGTGTACATCTACGAAATTTTAAAATAAAACACTTGTTATAAACGACTTCTTTCAGTTTTCAATGTCGTATCAATCAATAAAGCAGTCTTTGTCGTTCGAATAAGGTCTCAAATTACAAGTACGTATACCGACGTATGGAAGAACGTACTTGCTAGAGTAACAGCGAATAACGAATAAACGAAACTTCACCACATTATTACTAAAATAAAAAAAGGTGTAATAGCCATAACAGTAGTAGGATACGCAGACCAAAAGAGACAAGTTTAGTCATATCAACGCAGTATTATTTTTAATGTAGTGATGCCTAGCTACAAATATTTTTAATCATCTCAATCAGTCAAAGTATAGCCTAATAATCGCTATACTTTAAAAACACGGTTTAATTTGTTTCAATTCCATTAACTGATTTACGATATTTTCGTTATTAAACATATTATCATTTCAAAATCTACGTAATTACCTAAATAATCTAAAATGATTTCTGCTAATAACATAAAGCTATACCAAAAGATTTTTATACTATAGCTTATCGCTTACTCTCCGTCAGTGAAATGCTCCACTACGGTCCGTTGGGCCATCGCTTAGCAGTTTCATCTATCATAATTTATTGGCTAAGGAGCCTCTATTAGAGACCTAATAGCCGAACGTGATACTCGGTTACCTAACAACCGTGTAACGATAATGTTAAGCTGTTACAATACAAAAGCAAGTCATAACTACCAAGCATAGACTCCAGGGTTCATCGTCGTTTACTTCGTCGTCAACACATTATTGTCCACTGCTGGGCACAAATTTACTTTCGAAGTGACAGGAGTTAGGTCATTGTCCACTGCGTTGATTAAGCGCAAATTGGTAAAATTCACACAACTTCGAAAATTTTCCTTTTTGCAAAGAACTCTTAGGTGTGTAGGTGCCTTCACATTCGGCGAGTGCCTGGGGTACCAATCGCGGACCCCTCGATTCAGAGACCGTAATTCAACCTCTAGGCTATCTCTGCTTGACTAAGATGACAAGTGGTAACAAGTTCATGACGGGACAAGTGTGGCCCTACACCTGTGATCGATTTCCTGCAGAAACCACCAACCCACAAAGGCCATAAAATATACAGTTAATTACATCTGTACATCAGTGGCAATCACAACTTATAATCAGACTAAGTCTTGTACAAAACTGCTAAAATTAATATGAAAGATATTGCTTACATTCGACCTCTGAAGAGTTCTACGACCTTTAAGATGTTCGCAAATTACTATCAGTTTCCTGCATCAGTTTCAAACTTATGACGGTCTAATAAAAATCTCGTTAAATTTAACCATGATAATTATATCGCGATACGGTTTTATAATTAAACATAATAACAGAACAAGTTACATATTAAACTGTTGTTTGCAATAACTTGCTACATCCAGTGCAATCCATCTTCTATTTCGAAACTACTGCGAGATACATGTAAGTATCTCTTACGATTTTTGTGAAATACTATGTTCATTGTTCGAAGAGTTATTATTTATAATGTATAACAATTACACATCCATATACCAATTAGAAATAAATGCATGTATTGTTAGAGTACTGATACTCCGGAGTAGGATAGAGTACAGATTCGTATCTAATGTTTAACATTTCAATATTATTTCTGTAAATTGCGGAATCATATTATAATATTACTAAAACGAGGACTTTAACCTAATCAAAAGCATATAAATACTAGCAAAATATGGCAGATGATGAAATGTGCAAATGCATTTGCTATTGCTAATGTAGATTCAGTTCAAACTTATTTAATAAAATATTTTTTACATTAAATAAATACACTAACATAAGTAGGTACTAGGCATTACATTTCCAAACCTAGCGTGTTATGGTCTAATAAGAAAATACAAACCATATTTTTACTACAAGCCTACAGTTACGAGCCCATAAAATAAGCGCGGATAAATTGTCCCATTAGCGAGCGAGCGCAAATGTCAGGATCGTGCTGCCGGTGACGTGGTCGGATAAGGACCTTGTTGGTGGAACTTATGTGCTACTGGCCACTCACATATACCTTAACTACATAATGCTAATTGTCCACTGATCTCACGTTTATATCTGTAACTGTGATTAAAGGTGATGGTATATTCGGTATATAAATTTCTGATTCCACTGCGTAAGAGCCACTGTTAAAAAGCAGTGATATTTCAGTTCTTTAAACCCTATCTAAAATATGTCTTAGATTTTTGCAGGCTGCAGTTAGCACCACACTTATTTCTGCCGAACTACGAAATCATGGCAGAAATAAATCCATTATAACATATTTTAACGCCAATAAATAATATGGAAAAGAATATTCTCGAATTGTTTATAATATTCTCTCATTTCTAAAACCCGCACGTAACCAAAATTTTACTAAACAGATTGGGTTCAGCTTATGCTAATATAAATTTAATACCGCCTTTAGCTCCCTTACATTTTTTTCCTTCCTCATATTACCTAATTACGTCTCAATTAGATAGATATTGAAAACATGGAACCAATATATTATACTATTTCCACTCACAACTATTAACATTTACCTACTCAAGTTAACATATTTTATGGTTTGCATATTTATGAATCTATCGGAATGTGTCTAATATCGTGACATGTTAAGAGGATCTACAAATATGAAGAAAAATACAATATGTTTCATTAATAACTAGACATTATTACTTACGTGGTATACTAATTTATACGGAGACTCGCTTCGTAACATCTTTTGAATAGACCTCAAATTAAACACCTACAATGCTCCATAGCCTCCCTTTTTGGAATTCAAAGTCAATATATCCATATCTATGGGTTATGATAACTACCTAACATCGAGAATTAGATTTTAATTCATGACAAAAAATAATTGTTTCTAACATCAAAATAGTCCTTATAACACAAAATGCCATTTATTACACGATTCGTGACAAATTATTTATGTTAATCTAGATGAAACGGAATCAGGTTATTTAAATGCAAAATTCCACTTGTTGCAAAATGGTTTATGTTGTCTATTGCCTTAAAACTATCAAAGAGACATTCAAAACTTACGTCAGTTTGCCGTCAGGTACAATCTGATTGATATTTAGAACAATGGTTCCGTCATTCCTGGATTACATTAAGAAATTCATCAAGGTTTACGAGAAAGTGATTTGTTTTGCTCTAGTCTTCTTTATAACACCTGGCTTCTACATCTTCGAGTTAATGATCGTTAGACCCTCAGTGGTGAAGATTTACAAACTGAGTTTCTTTGAAGAAATATTTCATATCGTCTGTTCAACTTTCTGCTTCATCAATGTCGTTGGAAACATGATCTTGAGTATATTTACGGATACTAGTTTAAAAAAATGTATTCCAGAAGGCGACACCTACTGCGACCGCTGTAAAGTTAAACGTCCAGCCAAGGCTTGGCATTGTAAGGCGTGCAATGCTTGCATTCTACGACGTGATCACCACTGCTTCTTCTTCTCAAGGTGCATTGGATTATACAATCAGCGATATTACGTTGCCTACCTCGGTTACATCTTTATATCTATGGTTTACTCCACCTACTACAATTACTACTATGTTGCTGCAAAATTCCAAGACCACGGCTTTGCCCTATCTGCGTTCCGTATTATAAATCCTATGTTAAGGTTTATGATACCAGAACCTATGGGCATGAACGATGTGTGTGTTTTACTTATATTTCTGAACGTAGGACTGATCATTTGGTCGGGGAGCCTCTTTTGGTTTCATATGGGGAATGTTTTGAGGGGTATCACGGCTCATGAATATCGTAATAGCGGGCCAATTGACAAGTCTATGTGGCGAGCGAACCTGTCAAGCGTGTTTGGTGTGAAGTGGTACTGGGCCCTGCTCTGGCCTTTCGCTGAAAGTCCGTTACCTTAGACTGCTGTGTGTAACAAGAGAGTAATTTATATATATGCTTTTATGTTATTATTTCTTTTAAGTTTCAAATAAAGCATTATATTTATTTACGTTTTATACTTGAAAGATTAGTTTATTTTTATTTGAATACATAAAACTTTTTTACGATAAATACTTGCAATCAAAAACATATGACTCTTTATATTAATTTTCTTATTTTAAGCTGAAATAGTAATGACAAATTTTATAATATTTACTCTCCTTTTTTGAAACCATTCTTAAGAGCAATAGCTCAAAGACGAAGGATATATAAAAAACGTTTAACTTGTATATTTAGATGAATATAAAATCCTTTTAGTTGTGTGTACCTTGAAAAGTTCAGTCCAAAAAGTAAAACAAAGTTCCGTACTTATGATGGCATTGCCAAATGAAAAGTACCACTACTGACACCATTAAACATAAGTATCATAGCTCACGCTGTGTTGTCTATTTATAGAGAACACAGGACGGTGGAGCACCACACGTAACTGTTACATAAACAGGAACCGCGCTGCCCGGCTGCCGCGCGTGCGACTGATGCAGGTGCGTGCCTTGAAACTAAACTATCTGATATTTCCGTTATTTACATTTGATTTTTTATATGATTAAGGAAATAATGCTTTTCATATTCATAACCCCAGACTGAAATTTATTGTATCATTATATTGAAACATTTCCATTACTTATGTAACTAGTCAGGTTCGAACCCGGAACCCTCTGCAAAAAAGGCTGGTATAGTGATTGACACACCGGGCGGGTTGTCAATATAAATTAATTGCAACTTATAGTAAAGGAAAACACCGGGAGAAAACCTAAGGAATTATAGATAATACACAGCACAGACCGGCATCTGAAATAAATGTTATCTAAAATTACCACATTAAATAAACCTTTGCTAATTATATTTTGTAAACTTTTAACCTATTTGTAGCGGTAAATTCAGTGCGACAACAATATATTTTTGCCACCTCTTGGTATACACTACTTAAAATCAGGTAATGCTTACAGATTTACAGACAGCGAATTTATAAATACGTCATAAAACAGCGCACTAGTATCATCCGGTGAAGTTGTAAACAAGACGCGCGCCTACCGTTATGTCCCGTTAGAATGGCGTGCGCTCGCGATCGGAGCTAGACCCTTAGATAAACAGTAGGACTATAAGATTTATTGTATCTTAAAGAACTTGCTCTTTATATGACGGAAGTAGCGAACGAAAATGCAGTCCATCTGATAATAAGTGCCCACTGCCGTCCATTAACATCTGTCATCGACCTTAGATAAGATGAGAACCCTAAGGTTGGCCTCAGATGTTTTGCTACCTCTTAGGACTAAGTTGGAACGCCTCAGATCAGTATGTCTCCCTTGCCTCAAACTTCAAACTAGAAGACAACAGCGCTAAACACTGCTCTTATGCAAAAGCAGTTGTGACCGTGGTATCTCCAGAGTCGAATCACAAATAATTCTGCCATCTGTATGTACTGAATTATAGTATTTGTATAATTTTTACTACAAACCATTCGTGTTTTGTTAAAATTAGAATAGATTAGTGGTAGAGCTACTTGGATCACAACTGGGGTGCCACTATCACCGGTATTCGAGATATTTTCAGTCTTATCTCAGCAGTTTGCAACGCAATAAGTATTATAATTCTTATATAACTGCCCTGCGGTTATTGTGGTATCACAAGAACATATTTAAAAACGATATTTCCTTATTCGTTATATTGTATAATCTAAAAACTTTAAGTATTCCCAGATTTTTACACTCCAAATGCGAAAGATTCGTAGGACTCGATAGGCAACCACAGACAAGTTGAAGTGGCTATCTTTGGAGAAGACCTTCACTTAAAAGAGTCTCTTGCCTATTTAATTAATACTAATTAAACAAATAACTTTACATATAAACATCTTAAAATCAATATGAAATATAATTATAGTAATATTAAAAATTAATTTTAAATAAATAGTTTTTTGACACTCATTACGATCGTAAAAGTTCAGTTTCTTTCTTCTTCTTCTTTCTCGTTCCTCGCCAATTCTTGAAGGTTGGCAGTCAATTCTTTATAAATGTTTTTGTTCATTATTTCCTATATTCACTTAAAAAGCAAATTAACTCTGAAACATCTGCTAGCTATACTATTGCATCAGTCAGTTACATGTAGGTACATAATATATCATCCAGAAGATATATGCAATAGCCGAAATTATAAGAAAATTCTAAAAGGCATACTAAAAAACATAATCTCTACTTTTACTTACATATATATGCATACATGAGAAATGAAACACCTCTTTCTTGGAGGACGTCATTGAATAAGCATTACAAGTAAAGGTTATTATAGCGGTCTGAAATAAAAATTCATAACTAAATATTACCACTTAACAGTATTCGATCATACATCATTTATCACACTTAAGTCGTTAAGCTTTTTCTCATGACGTCGTAAATCATCTCAGATCACGACACGACTACGACATTTTGGATCGACACGACTTCATAAGGCTGTGCAAATAAGTCTACTATCGTGATGTGTTCGTAAATGATACCATATGCCTGACTGATGGATTATCTTGAGGCAATTAAGGGAGGGCTGACCGCTTTTGGTCAGTGTCTCTCGTGATATGGTTAAGGACTGCTGGACTTATATGGTTAACTATTAGCCGCCTATACTTAAAGTTCTAAGCTTTTGAAATCAAGATATCATGTACTGACATACAAAGTAATCAGAGTATATAATTATGGTTACACTTCCTAGTAGTCCCCGTTCTTGGTTTATTTCCTGGTTATCGGTTAGTCATATTAATATTATAAATGCAAAAGTAACTCCATTTGTCAGTCTGTGAAACTTCCATAGTCTTAAATTACTTTTCATGAAATTTAATCTGAAAATGATTTAAAAATTGCTTAAGTTCAAAAGGTAACTTTTAAGAAGGTAAACGAGGTTTTAAATATTATACACAAAAATTAAAATCGCTCTATGAGATAAAATCGCACAGCTACATGCCACATGCTATACGCTATAGCTATACATGTATTATAAAAATCGGCCAAGTGTGAGTCGGACTTGCAGGTGAAGGGTTCCGTAGCATTATTATTAAGTAGCAGGAGACAAAAAATAAATATTTACTGAAATGTAACATCCCTATAGCGATTTCGTAACATACAGCCAGTATAATGGGTCATCATTAAGACCCATCGCCTCTCGCGTACCTCACTTCGGATCGAGAGGACACCACTAGAAATTAAGTATCGCGCTTTAACTTCGCAAATTTTAACTTTATTTTAACGAATTGGATATTCAAATGTGATTAAAAATACTTTATTTGTGGACTTTGTGTTTGACTGTTATGCCGCTGTGCCCTTACATATAATTGAAATATAAAACATACGTTTTGCAGAATACACTTACCTACTAAGTTTCAAAGCTGCAATCTTAATAGCTTCCGAATAAAGTGCCTGTGACATACGGACAGACGAACGAACAGACAGACATGACATATCTATAAGGGTTCCGATTTTTGCCATTTTACTACGGAACCCTAAAAAGGAAAGTGTCATATTGTTTTATTATCGACTGAGGTGAAAAAGTCTTATTACCACATTACAGATAAGACCGTTTGACTTCAATCATTCGTATAAAGATAAATATGCAATAAATAGAAGTAAACAATGATTATTGCTCAGTATAACCTGTAAATAGCTAATGGTTAACGGAATTGTATATCCGTTATTTCTCGAAAGCGCTGTCCTTGTGTTGAAGCCGACAAACGATATAACACTCTTCAACGTCATAATATTATGTTCTGCAATAAAATTGATGTATCTGTAGTTACTCCATCCAGCTCTGAGGCGCTCGTGTTTCGAAAACGAAGTGTTAGTTGGGCAACGTCGCGCGGACAGAACATTAGCGTTTCCGTGATTTGGAGGACACTAAGCAATACCACTTGCCATTAGTACAGATAGTGTGGAGAAAACGATAGTTTTTTTGTACATATTGTAGTAGTAACCAACGAACGTGCAGTCCACCTGATAGTAAGTAGCAACTGCCGCCCATGGACACCCGTAATCGATCCCAGATATGATTTAATTCCGACCTCATGTCAGTTACAGATGTGTTACGTCCCCCTGAGGAATAAGTAGGAACGCTTCAGATAAATATGTGTCCCTTACTCCTGTGGTTCGACTCCAGAGACATTAGAGAGACACACCTGTACCATAACAATACTGTTAAACGCTACCATGTTCTGGTTTAAAAGGTTTTGTAAGGGAGACATACAAGGCGTTTGGACTTAGTTCCCAGAGGTAGCAATGCATCTGTGACCGACCTCAGATAGGTCTCTTAATAATCTTATTTGGAGTCGATTACAAATGTCCGGCAGTAGCCACTTAGCATCAAGTGGACTGCATGCTTGTTTGCTACTCCCATCATATAAAACTTTCTT
>DWRA01000200.1:0-30880 GCA_018250295.1 Spathilepia clonius
ACAATAAAATGCTAAATAAAATAAACAGTACCGCGAATTAAACGAGCGAGTATGATTATGATTAATTAAAACAATTATTATATAAAACACTAATCGATTTACTAATATTCCTTTAAAACATTTCACTTTCATTATACACAGACTTTTTAACAACACAACATTACCCACAATACACGAAGTCCAAACCTTAATCACAAACAAACAATTACAGGCATACCAACCGAAACAACGGTGCTCGCGCAACCGATACTGGTGTGCACCGCCCACATACACTGGGACCCGGAGTTTTGCGACGTGAAGCTCATCCAGACGATGATGCTCAGCAACGAGCTGCGGTCGATACTGGACGACTCGGCGCGCACGTTGCGACTCGGCGAACAGAGAGACAATGTGCAACTGCTGCTGTGCGAGGACTTCAATTCTCTGCATGATAGTGGTGAATTGAATATCTATTGTTTAAACCCACCCAGAGTTCTGTGACATGAAGCTCATCCACACAAAAATGCTCCTCAAAATACTGTGGTTGTGATATGGTAATCTTGAGCGCCCTCGCTTCTGGTAAATAGTAAGTAATAAATCTTTAGTCGAAATCTAATCAATGAAAATTGTCTACAATTCTCTATAGATGTCGTTACTAGTATAAAATATTATAATATTAATGGGACAAAATTTGCGTTGATGAAAATGCCGTATTAATGGTGACACAGTCATTAATTTTTCTTATGCCAAAAGTCGTTAAATTTAGGCATTTGAAACAAAGAAGATTGTTTAAAAATTTGTTTGTGATATTAGTGGTGATCTCTGAAAAATAAAACTATTAAAAAGAATTGTAAAATTGTTTTAACCCCTCTCGAAACCAAACCCCGGCTAAGTAGCCGTTTCACATAAAAATGTGTCATATTCCAGGCGTGATTGAGTTCCTGTCGGCTGGCCGCGTGTCGTCCGACCACCGCGACTTCAAGGAGCTCGGCTACGCGACGTCGCTCCGCCGCATGCCGAGCTCCGAGCACGAGTTCACGCACAACTTCAAGCTGGCGTCCGCTTACAGCGAGGACATCATGCCCTACACTAACTACACGTGAGTCCCTCGTTTGTATTTATTAAAACCTCTTTATGACTCGCTTTGTTAGTTCGTATTTATGTAAGGAGCAATTCTTGGAATTGAATTTTACAGTTAACTCCAAGAGGTTAAGTTGAAACATACACGCTTTGTTTTGGATGAAAATGCAAGATTAACTTAGTGACGTCATGCTTAGTCCAATATGGCGGACAGCTCAAGATGATGGATCAAATATTTTTATACATCTCTATCCCCAGCCGGACAGATATGTGAATGATGAATTTAAATTACTGTTCTGGTTCGGGGTGTTTGTTTATTCGTCTTTGTGTGTGATCATCGCGCTAACGACATAGAGAATCGTATTGTGGGGCTGCGGGTTTAGAAAGCGTCTTATTACTTATTAAAGGCGCTTTTGTAACTCTGTTTGTCTGTTCGTACATATGAGAGGAGTTTTTCTTACAAGTAGATTTTAAAGTACTGTGGAGTGTAAATTTTAAAGTAAAGTGCGAGACCGGCTCCTAGTAACGGACAAGGGCAATTTTCAAAATTAACTATTTAAATAATTATTTGGTCATTTCAGTTTTGACTTCAAGGGCATCATCGACTACATATTCTACAGTAAGCAGACAATGACACCGCTCGGCCTCCTTGGCCCTCTCTCACAGGACTGGTTTAGGGAACACAAGGTTGTTGGGTGCCCTCATCCTCACATACCTTCAGGTATGCAATAATACTTACTTATTTATTTACACTTTATTCGATTTTTGCGAAGATAGAGTAGAATACGTATATACGTACATACGAGTGTACAGTCTACCTAATTGTACTAACTGTTTCGTTGCCGTCCTTGAATTCTTGTAATCAACTTCTTATAGGGGTGGGTTGCAGATGCACGGCTACCCCTGAAGACTAAGTTAGAGAGCGTCGTGCGATACTCTAAATATTAACGAATGAGTACAGTCACCAAAAAAACATAAAAGATGGAGATAAAGGGTTTATTTTAGTGCACTTATCGTCGAATATTGGTTACTTAGAATTTATAGATTGCTTCAGTATTGTTTAATTTGAAAGTGTGGTATAAGACGCATATTCAACATTATGTCATTTGAGGCGTTCGGGCAAATTTTCTAAACTCAACGGGCACTTTTTTAAGTATTAGTTTGTTCTAACCCCTCTCCCTCCCCCCAGATCACTTCCCGCTGCTAGTGGAGCTGGAGATGTGCCCCCAGGCGGGCAGCAACTCGAACGGTCTGATCGGGCGCAGGTAGCCCCGCCCGCCGCGCGCCCGCCCCGCCGCGCTCGCGAGCGCCGCCGCCGCCCGTCGCCACTCTACTGATGTCACATCTAGCGTTCGGTATGACGCTACTAGCGCCACCTGTGCAACAACTAGTGATTGCCGTAATTCAAGCGTTCGTTGCAACGCTCCTAGCGCCTCCTGTGCGACAACTAGTGCTTGTCGTCATTCAACTGTCACGTCAAGCGTTTGTCGGAACGCTGCTAGCGCCGCCTGTGCGACAACTAGTGTTTGTCGTAATTCAACTGTCGCCACATCCAGCGTTTGTCGGAACGCTACTAGCGCCGCCAGCGCAACTAGTATTTATTTCAATACAACTACTCCCTTGTCTAGCGTTTGTCGGAATCCTACTATCGACAACCATAGCGGATCTACCGTCAGCAATGCAACAAGTAATGTTAAACGTAATACAACTACCATCACATCAACGAGCGTTAATCGTAACTCGACTAGCGCCATCTTTGTAACAGCAAGTGTTTGTCGTAACTCAACTACCCTCACGTCGAGCATTAGTCGTAACACTACTGGCGCCAAGTGTACACCTATTAGTTCTAACTGTGTCGGAACTGGCGTCAACCGCAGCGGAACTACCATGAGTGCAGCATCAAGAGTTAATCGGAACTCAAACACAGTCACATCAACAAGAGTTTGTCGTAACACTACTAGCTCCATCTGCACAACATCTAGCGTTAAGAATAGTACAACTAACGCCGTCTCTACAGCAACTAGCTCTAAGTTTACAACAAGTAGCATCAACAATAATGTAACTAAACGTAACGCAACTGGAGTCATATCTCCGCCAACTAAGACAAGTCTTAATACAACCTTCAAATGGGTACTACCTGCATCCGCTTGTACGGCAAGTAGCGTCAACTGTACGGGAAATACTGCCACCTGTACAAGTAGCTCCCTCTATACGACATCAGACACCAAAGCATCGACTACAACTTGACAATTAACTCGTAGACGGAAAAGAATGGACATTAGATCGAAGACACCTTATCCGTATATTGATCCGTGAACGGAGCGAGACGCAAGAGCCGAGACAAAGACAGAACATCGATTGAGTCAGTAAAAGAAGATATTGTCTGATTTATTAACGTAGATAACTAAGGATATTTTAACAGACAGATATAACCAAGCCTAGAACTCGAACAGAATACTTGACATCGAAGATAATGATATAGTATTCCTAAAAATTAACATATTATACAACAGAATATTACAAAATCAAATATTGTCGAACAACATCCCCAGAAAACTAAAATAATTAACTAGATAAAACTAGATATTTGGTATTCCACGTACGAGAGGAGAATGTTAAATTGTTTGATAACAAATGGATCAAAACAGAGAACAAAATCGAATGATAAGACTTTAGAATGATATCCGAAGGCAAAGTTGATGGTGTTACTTAAAAGCTTAAGGCGAAAGTGGATCTCGAGTTGAAACTGCGTGGAGTCTAAGTTGTATATCGGAATACTGAAGACCAAAAGAATACTAGAAGACTGAACAACAATCAAGTATGTTTTGTACTATCGCATAGAAGATCTAAGTTAATATAAAGTCTACTAAGAACTAGACCAATTGACGGGATGAAAGTTTGGGGTTGGGAAAACTGTTACTACTAATATTAACTCATGAGAATTATTTAGTTTTCGATTAAGTACATCAGTTGAATTTGTACGTTCAATATCCAACTTTTATAGACAAACAAAGTAAGAATAAACACGCATTGCAATTCATAATCGTACACATTATATTAATCAGTTATCAAATTAAAAGATAAATTACTTTGTTTATCAAAAATATATTTAGAAAGTTCATTGATGAAATAATATTTAGAATTTTCATTATTCATACCGTAATCTGTTAACAGTTCTTTCTTTACTGTATTTAACGAAAACATACCTTTTAACATCAGATGGACAGCATTAAATTATTTATAATTGTAATATAAATGCCTAATCGGTTCAAAAATTTTAATCTTTTCATTTTTTGCTTATAAAAGTTTGATGTTGAATAAACGATAAAAATAGGTTTTTTTCTCTAGGTTGTCTTTTTACAATATACGAAATTATATTTCATTGTACGCATAACATAATAATGTCTCACTCCTCATTCGACCTCGCGTAAAAGACCAAAAATACGTTAAAAATACATTCAAATCATTAAATACAATACAATCAATGTGCTCAGTCGATGCGCAGTAAATACGTACCGTTCGTCGTTTCACTGAATTGCAGTGTATTGTTTTTGCTATTGACTTGTAGTTTTAGATCATAGATTTTAATTTACTTTGTTGTAACTCCTGTGACGTAGATTATCATTCATTTTTAAGCAATAATGAAATGACGACTTGATCGGTAAGTATTGTGTGTTTATGGCAAGTAGGAAAATGTGTAGATAAAATATTTAAATTTCTGATGGATTTGTATTGGGTATATCGATAAATATTATATTCGATTCGTTGATTAATCGAAAATAATGATTATCATTATCGCGTATGTTTTCCATAATAATAGTTTCAGCTTAGAAATAAACCTTTCCAATGTAGCGATCCAACTTTATACTTGATGTTTAGATTCAGTCCGGTTAGATCCAGTTAAATCCGGTTGAATAAACCATTTTGCGTATACATAAAGCTAGTAATTGTATATATGTAAACTGCTCATACTAATGTCGCTCTCACATTACCGCTGGGGCGATTATTTCATTGAAAATTTACGGTTTCCTGTTAGTGTAGGATGTGGCGTCTGTGCAATCCTAGAATTTCCTTTATTCGCGTAATAAAAAACACTTAAAAACACCATATTGAATAGTTAGATGTAATTATTTGGACACGTTTCGACGGTCAAACTTTTCGGATGTAACATTCGGACCTACGCTTATTGTGTCAATGAGTATATAAATTAATTGTAAAAAAAAATAATAAAGATGAATATTTTTTTCAATAGTTCTACTAGTTGATCGGGAGATTTACGCTTAGTTTATCAATTTACATTATAATATGTACAGTTGAGGAATTATGATGACGAGTTTTGTCTCGGCCGGGAATTGACGGCGGATTAGATAACAAATACACGAGGGATAATAGCAAGGGCTTCGGTGTCTGTCCGTTCGTTTCTTGCCGGGTTGTGAATGAAAAAAAAAAAGATATTTTTAAAATATATATAAATTCAAATTATGACTGTTAACGGTATCCTCGCGCGTTGAGTGTGACAAACGTCCATTTACCAATTAGTGTTTGATATTCCTCCACTGTATAATATTTAGACGATATTTTTTATTCCGAGCATATTTTGCGATGTGTGTGTGGCGGTGACATTGGGTCAGTGGCGTAATCGGTTCATGTTATTACATTATGCCATCGATTCAATCCCGCGCTTTATGTGTGGATCAGTGAGACTTATAAGTAAATGTTAAAGTGAATCCTCTCCATCAATATTCTTAAGCATTCGTGCCAATTCTTGACATCTCATTGGAAATTTTAACTTCGCAATTTTCTTTATCTGCATTGTGATTAGTTGAATATTGTTTCGTTGTAGTGAATAAAGGTTTTTGGTTTTAAGGTGCTGTCATAATTTTACCGACTCGTGACGAAATATGGTTGTATTGCCAGTCTTTGGTACAAAAGTTGCGGGTTTGTTTTCCGGTCTGGCAGGCGTTTGTTACTTATTAACTTATGCAGTAGAACTCATATTACGATTGCAAAGACACAACCGCCTATTTCAGCCTTAGTACAGCAGTGTCAAGCGTTGCTGTATTCTGGTCTGAAGGGAGAGATGCTTATACGAGGAGATTCAACTTGTCCTCAGGAGTAGCATCGGGTCTATGACCTACATGAGATTGGTCCCCGATCCTATTTGAAGTTTGATTGCAGATGTCTTAGCCATTGCATTGTCTTACCATCAGGTGGACTGCATACAAATTACTTATTTCTTAAAACCATATATTAATAACGAATAACATATTTTTCCCCAATATTAGTTAGTTTCCCCCCCTAGTTTCCCCTACTATTCAGTTAGTTTGATTGGTTAAGAAATTCCTTTTAAGTTTAACAAAATGATGTTTTATAAGATAATAAAGTACCTATTAAAAATTATGCTTTATTATTCAAAGCTCAAAAAATGTACTTAATGTCGGTATGACAATGACGGCACCTTAATATTTTCGGCGTTACGTTACACATCTCTATGTTCATAGCAATAAGATCTATTATAGAAAAGTAAACTTCCGCGCCATTCTGAAAGGCTACAATCTAAATCTCGTAAGGAATGTATTTTAATTATTTTTGATACTAAATTCGTATTTGGAAATTTATAGTTAATGTAATTGTACGTTCACTGCCGACTGCGGCATTATTCGAGCAATACTTCAGTATTATCTTTGTGGTGATTTTTTTGGGATATTTTAGAACATTGATGTGACTGTAGCCAGGAGTACTGTGAAGGGGTTGAATACATGTGAAGTTAATTTATTATACTATAGACTACATAGTTTGTTTATGTTAATATATGATTACCTTTTTTGCTTACCAATTCGTATAAAAAACGATTATTGCCTTTTCGAAAGAGGATCGAGTGCACTAAACTTCTACTACTGTGGCAATCACGATAGAGTTTTGAACCCCCCTAAAACTTTCCTCCTGACTACGGCCATGGCGCATGGTAGTGCGATGACCAAGTCTAGGTCAACGCATGCTGCAACATACACTATTAGAATTATTCTAAGCATAGTTTTGTTCATCTAGGGTAATATTCCAATGTTTTAAAGTAGCGTGCAATATTTTATTTTTTTGAACGAATAACTTTCTTGTGGTTACTGATATATTTAATTTAGCTATTTTTTCTAAAGTTTCCTGAACTTTACAGTACATTTTAATTAAAAATTACAGCCAGTTATATTCCTTTTTAATACAATTTATAAATAGCTAATTATTTTTCATATTACAAACTATTAAACTACTTCCAAATTATTTCTTGAACAATCAACTGTCTTCATATAATAGAGAATTATATTTTTAAGTAGCCTATTTATATTTAAAAGTAACTTTCTTAAAGTGCCTGCAATGTTTATATGTAAAATATTATCATTAAATTCAATTAATATGTCTCACTGATCGGTAAGTGTTGTGCAAACAATTTAGTCTTTGTAATGGTACGATGGACGTGTTGTTGACAATTTGTTAAGGGTCTTCTACCAGATCTGAACCCGTAACGTGCTCGTGTGATAAAACCAGTTTAGTTATAATATTTCGTGAGCTTAATGCTTAAATAAATATCGAAATATGATAACAATGACGATAAAAACGTAATTTGGAAATGTGATGTCACTATACAATAGAAAAAGGATTGTTTTTTGACTTAACATGATCATGTGACGAATGTCAAAGCGTGACGAGACAAATTCTTATTGACTGTTGAAATGAGAAATATCCTATTGCAAACTGGCGGAGATCGTTTTAACATCATATTTAATGTAATTGACTAGTTAAAATAACATTCAATTGATGTTTATCGTACCGTTTCAAAGAAATACTGTTGTTGTTGTATAGGCGTATCGGGTACGGCGTAGTTGCGTGTTAGTCGGTGTACGTTCGTTCGGTGGCGGCGTAGAACAAATGGCGGATCTTAGGTTAATGTCGCATCGTGTACCAACAAACTTCTCAGCGAGATATCATCCTCCCCTCCCCCCGTCCTCATCTGCAAATCTCCTTTCCCGCCTCCACGTGTCCTTAACTTGTCCCTTTTGTGTCCTTAACGTTCTTGTAAAGTCGGTACGGAAGCGTAAAGCTTAGTGTATATGTAAGTCTTATTTTTGTTTACAGTCTCCCACGCGGCCAGCCGCCGTCTACCATCTCCCAACTTAGTTTTAAGTAGGTTTTATGCGATGACATTAATTTGTCATTATCCTGCGAAAGTTGAAAGGCAATTCACAAACGAGTTTCCTCTATTTAAGTTCACTTTTTGATTGTGATTTGATATAGCAGTATTCGCGTCGCTCTACCGACTGGTCTGAATTGAAATTATTACGTGGCGTTGCGTGCATTTGTGTTACATCTTTTGCCTTTTTAGATTTAGTTTATTTTTTTTATTTTTGAATTCGGGAGTTGGTCGACGGTGTGTCGCTGTTCGTTCGTTAGCGGGTAGCATACTGGCGTAGTACAAATGTATGTGTGTGTTAGTCGTGCGCGTCACGTGGTACGGGCTCTCCGATTGGTCGGTTTGAACTGTTCGCCGTTGGGGCGGCAGATTTATCGCATAGTATGGAGCATACAAAAAGAATTTAAAAAGTACATAGTAAACTACAAATTAATTGAGTTTTTAACTGAAAATTTTACAGTAGATTACTTTTTTATCAATTAACTTTGATCTTTACTAGACGAGACTGGTACTTTGCAAATCTTGAAAATGATGGTAACATTTATTTGGGTAACAAATGCTGTGGAACCACTGCCATTTTTACTTCAGCAGCGTTTGCCTCCATTATGATCTTTGACAGCAGGTTTTGGCATACGAGGCATTCAAACTTTATCGCCAGAGCTAACGATTTGTCTGACTTTATTTGGAGTCGCTCCAAATAATATTTAAATTATATTAAAGGTTGATTATAGATATTCAAATACTTTAGAGCCTTCTCGCTATGAAATGGTTTATTATTTCTAACTATAGTAAAAAAATTTGATATGAATTAAGTAACTTTGAATGTTCCATATTAACGCGGTAGATGGTGTTAATATTATATCGACGTTGAAAACAATTTTTTATAATACATTTTACAAATTTTTGACTATAAAATTTCTAACATCGTACATAAATAACATATTTTATATTCCATACTTTATTTTTTAATAAAAACACTTGTTGGTAACGTAACATGTCGATATAAAATTAACAAAATCGGAGAGCTGTTGTTTATTAACTAGTCAGAGGAGGAGATTTGTTGATCTTTGCTCAGGGTACTACTGTTATGCTAAATTTATGATTGTATTTTGGTATTAATCTGATTGAATCCTTTTTTCGCTTTGAAAATGTTTAATTTTTGCTACCAACATTCGTTTGCAAGAAACATTTATAATTCTGTCATATTTTTATTCTACGCTAGTAAAGATTGCTATGTTGCATGAATTTCGTTTTTTTTTTAATTTATTGCTCAATATTTTGAGTCTCCGAGCAAAGACTCAACTAGACTCCCTAGTACCGAATCCTCGTTGTGAAGCGTTAGTTGTTTCGTCGGAAAACGGAAAATTAAGTGATATTTACTACTTTTGTAATGTTACATTAACAAAAAAAAGAAATTTTTGGACCACTGCATAGTTGTATCTACGCTTATTTTTTTGTCCTCAACATCGGAATTACTTATATATTATTACTATTATTTTGAATATTTTTATTCATCGTATATTTAATTATGTATATCAAACGATAGGTGCTGTTGTATTTAATTTTTAATGTTACTAACGCAATTGTGATAGGGATACGCGTCTCTCGTATATCTAAAGGATGAATTGTGAGTTGATGGATGAAAAAAAAGTATATAATTATGAGCCAAATCATGAAAAAGGGTATCTATATTGAATATTACTTTTAGGATAAAAAAAATAATGGGGTTAAAATCAAATTTGATACGATACAAGTTTTACTACTGACACTGTATAATTTTTTTCTAAGTACAGATAGATTTTTAATATCATATCATGGTGACCTTGTTCTGTGACTTTTGTAAATTTAATCGTAGGATTATAAGTGACACGGCGGTCGGCGGCGGGTGAGCCGGGCGGGCAAACCGCGAGCACAAACTTGTATATGGTTAGCTAAACGATTATTATTAATTATACTTGTTAGTCGCGCGCTCCGGAGCGCTCCGCCGTCGCCCCGCCCTCTTGCCTTCTCTGCGGTCTGTTATTTATCTATAGTTATCACGTCTACATGATTACGTCAAATATTATCGCGCTACTCATTCATTGTATTCAAATTCTACCGTTTAATAAAATATACATTGATTCTCAAAAAATAGTGAGTACTTTTTGCATTTATCATGCCTACTTATTTTGTGAAGCATAATAATTATATTATTATTATTATTATTACGTATGTATGTGCGTACGGTCACAACCCTACGAAAAATGGCCTTAAAATTAACTCAGCAATAGTCAAATGTACAACCGATATATTATAAATTATTTTGCTGTAACGCAAATTTATTTGTTCGAAAAATATAATTATTATATTCCGTGTTGTTATATAAGTATATTACTTATAATACAGATGTTAAGGTGTTTCCCCATGATGTGTATCGTTCAAGTAACTGTATTTATTTATTATTAATTAAAAACAAAAAAAAAATATTTTTATAAAACCTATACTATATATTGGAATGTATAATGCCTTTCAATTTTTTTATGGCAACACTCGTGTCTGGTAATTGTTTTCAAAGTGTTTAAGTAGGAATTTGATATGCTGTTTAACATTATCAAGAAAATATTGCATGAATATAATGTATACATATCGTGGGGAATGGCTTTCAATTTATTGGACAATTTATCATCATTAATGCCTTGTATCATTACAAAATATAGTTTAAAAGAATTATTCGCAGTATTTAGAGAAACCAATAGATATGTTACGATGCGTGTATCGCATGTGAATAACGAGAGCTTTACTGTATCAAGTTTATCTTATTCGTAGTAGGACATGTGATCTCTTTATTTTTAATACAATTTTGATGGACAATTTTACTTAAATAGCTCTAGCAGTGTGTAGTGTTGGAATAGGAGTCTTGTTTTTTTTTAAATTACTATCGCACATAACATTTTGTTTATTCACTGTATGTACTTCATTTTAATGGGTAACATCCAAAGTTGAATCGGTTTTTTTTGTTCGCCGTCGTTGAAACTTCCTCCATGTTGCCATCGCGGCAGTGAATGTGAATTTGTACATATTTGTAATATATTAACGTTTGCCCGCTTGTGTCTGTAAATATTTAAAGATTTGTTTATGTTAATTGTTTGCTACATAATTAGTGTTGTAGATGGTTGTCATCTAGAATGTCATTGTTACCTAATTTTTATATACGTATCAGTTGAATGATACGTTCGTTGTCGTTTAATAGATCATAGAATCCAATAGAATGGTATTATGTAATACATAATCAATTTTAAGTAGTCGTAAAGATCATTTCATACGGTATGACGTCACAGTTCGACGGGAAGTTTCAATGAGGCACGATCGGTTTTGGATAGTCGTTCGAATTTAACACGAGAAGCCTTCATGTTATCCGTACATTTAAGTTGTAAATATGTAATTTCGATATCAATTAATGCTAAAACAACGAGCGAGCCGTCGCATAATGTCAGCCGTTTAGACTTCTGCGCACACTGAAGTGACAACCGAGGGGGGACGTACGTTAGGACCGGGGAGCCATTTATATGCAGCATGAGCGATTCGTGAGCATCTCAGTTAAAATTCTAATAATATGATTTATTATCACAGTCACATAAACAACTCGTTAGTGTTTCGTTAGTATAGTTTTAATATCTTCGCTGAAACTTTTTTTTGAAACGTTTGAGTCCATTTTGTTTTATATAATTTAAATGAAAATTTTCATTTAACCTCATAACATGACCTATTTCATATTAAACGATAGTTTTAATATTTTTTACTATTGTTCAATATTTAAGCAATAATTATTCTATAATAAAAGCCCCGCACATAGTAATCCCTTAACTCCTTATGTTTGAAATCATAGAAGATTGATCACACTGAATATGAAATATAACTTGTACGCCGCACACATTTACGTGTGATGTACATTGTTGAAAATTTGTTTATTTTATTATTAACTTACTTATACATAAGAAAATTATGGCGAATGTAATATCGTTTTCACGAATCGCTCACGCAGCATAACCATCGAGTGTGGATGCGGCCTTATTGTAAGTCTCGAATATTATAAGGTACTTATATCTCGGATAGACATCAGACATTCCACAGGCCCTATCGAATTAGCTCAAAAACAAAAAAAGACTGTGAGTGAGAATTTAAAGAGAATAATATCATAATAAATGAAGAAGAAAAATAAAATTAAAAAAAGTATTTTCTGAATCAACTTGACGACTTTACAAAATGTGTTTTATGGTGATTTAATGATAAGATCGCAATGTTTAACTCACTAGTATGTAAGGACAAATGCTTTATGACACTGTGATAAGACAATATACCTGAGAGATACACCATAGGCATTTATGAGAAGTTTAGAGAAAAATATTGTCTTATGAAAGCGGAATGTTGTTACATTATGTACCTAACTCTCAGTTTTGTTAATGTGACTGCTTCGTGTCGTTCTTTATTTTTGTTTTTTTTTTTTATTGTTTCACTTAATTTCTGAAAATCTATTTTCTCCTTATTGTTATAAGTTTACGTAAAAGAAACAGTTATAATTTTAAATGGGTCCATGTAATAACGGATTACAGACTAATATATCAGATAGAATGTTCTCAAAAATAATAACCATGCTTTGCAAAAAAACGCAATAAAAAATAAAAACGGTATGAAGCAGTAAACATTTTTACTTTTTATGTTTTTTTTAATAAAATAAAGAAAGTACAAAGCGTATGTGCAGAAGTTTCGCGGCTCGATACTGTGTTCGAGCGGTCAGACGCGCGTGTGTGTGTGCGTGCGTGCCGACGCGGTGTGTGTATGTGTGTGTGTGCGGCCCGCGTCTCGCTGTTCAGTTTGTTGACACATTGTGTATATTTGAATGAATCAAATTATAAGAGAATATGAATTTTATATGCCTGAGTTTTATTTTTTACCAAACATATATTTACGATATAATATCTGGGAAAGTGAATCATTGACAATTGCCTTTGTAATTTTGTTTTTAAAAACAATTTAACAAAACATTAGTTACATCTTAATATAGTATGCCCTACATGATTTCATCTTATTTTAAAATAATGGACTAATACAAAAAATAACCGATTTTTTTTTTCAATTATGTTTTATTAACTAGGTACTATATACAAACATTACTACTATATTAGGCACACTAAATATATTTGAACACTACATCTTCGAACTTGTTAACAGTCTGCAGTTCCAAAGTTACTGGACATTGAATCCAATTGGAGAGCATCTCCTCCGTGTAGCCAAGTAGGAAGTACATTTTGGTTGGAGTCACCCCTCTCCTGACAATGGCTGCCACTCTGATGTGGTTGAACTGGCGTTTTATTATCACCTGAAAAGTGACACTTATAAGTAATTAAATTAAATTTTAATTTTAGAATAACAGTTTGTAGTTCACTTGATGTTAAATACCCATTTAATCGTCATAAGGGTACAATCTTCATTATTTATAAGATACCAGTTTGTAATTCTTTTTATATGAAGGAAGCATCAAACGAAATGCACTCCATCTGATAGTAAGTTGCAACTGCTGCTCATGGACATCTGTAATGACCTCGGATAATATTAGAATCCTGCTTAGTTTGTCACAGATGCATTGCTACTCCTACGAACTAAGTTACAATGCCATGGATAAGTATATTTTCCTTATCGCACTCATCACACCAGAATATAGCAGTGCTTATAACTGCTGTTATTAGGCGAAAGTATGTGGTGGTGGGGCCACATCTGGAATCAAACTACGAAAAGTTCTACCACCTATCTTCAACAAATTCATGAGTTGATAGATTTATCCAAATTAAAAAGAATGCCCATTAGGAGTCTGGTAATGTCATCCACATTGATAAAAGCAGGTAAACAAGAATAATTAATTTTACGTATGTATTAATTGCTCCATTTAATATGTCTTTATTGGCTTGTAATAATTTTAGGTCAAGTAATTGTTATTTGTAATTTGAAAGAATCTCTCCTTGCATATCGAAATGGTGAATTTTATAGACACTAAGAGTACACTTACTTCACTACACACAAGTCCATGCCAAGTGCCTGTCATGAACCTCCTGATAAACTCATCTTCGAGGACAGTCTCTGATCGACGCTGGCCATCCTTCAAGCTTGCTGGAAAGGTAAATGGCACAAATTACCCTTGAAATTGATTTTTTAAGAATCTACCATTCACTTAACAAAAAAAACGTTTTAGATATCATAAGTGATTGTATTAAACAAACAGTAAATGGCTTTGATAAAGTCCTGCCTAGTTTAGTAGGCCCAGACTCCAAACTAAGTAATGTTTGGGCCAAAAACTCATAAATCCATAGGCTCCATTGCAATATTTTAAATAATTATGTGAACAAAATATTGTCTTATCACTTCAAGCGACCTTGTCTAGACATCCTTTGGGTAAACAAAATAAAAAAAGATGGGGTGCAATTGCAAAAATTATTTTCAAAATTCAAAGATAAGGATATGTATATGTTTTTATACTTACAGGTATTCCAAGAATTCCAAGTTTTACGGTGAGCAATGTAATGCGGGGGGTTTGCCATTTCATAGGTTAAAGGCCTGTCTCTCTTCTTCGTTATTCTGTATTTACCAGACACCACCCTACACAGTGCCGATGACGTGTGTATCTGTGAGGCGAGAGCCGGCGTCCATTGCACTGAAAGACCCACCGTACCAAGCCTGGCCTGTAAATATAAACCCAGTAATTTATAAATGTTTTAGGTTAACACTTACTTACAATATAGAAGAAACTATTAACCTGCGCCAGTTTCATTAATGAAGAACTCATTATTTTAGTGTCCTTTATGAAGGAAATATATTTATAGTAATATAATTATTTCAACTGATCTTAATACACACAATCCTTTAAATTCTGAAATCCGAACCAAAATATTTCAAGTGTCAGGTTATGACACTGACAGTTGACACTCGCTTGCAGTATGACCATAGTCAATTAAATAAATTTATTACGCCTTAGATATCAAATAAACATATCGTATAAAATAACATTTGTACGATTGATTGTATTATAAAAACCGGCCATGTGCGAGTCGGACTCGCAGGCGAAGAGTTCTGCAGCATGATCATTAAATGGCCGCAGATGAAACATAAGTCTACAAACAACAACTACCAACATAAGTTTGTTTTAATAGTATTTGTATGAATTACTATGTCATGTTATGCGGTTTTTGAAAAAGTACTATATTTCAAAAACTATCAACCGCCTGTTGAAAGTTTTCCTTGACGTCTAAAACGTGTGTTTTAGACGTCAAGGTTTAGACCGCTTCCAAAGGGTTTATTTCTCAAACAATTGACTTGAAGAAAAATCGTTTTAGAAACCCCAACATCATTTTGGAAGATCTTTCTATAGACACCCCACACGTGTAGTTATGATGAAAAAAATTTTTGAGTTTCAGTTCCATGTATGGGGAGCCCCCTAAATTTAATATAGTTTTTATTTATGTACATAATTCGGAAAGCGGTTTACAGAGTACCTTACCTACCTACCAAGTACCTACCAAGTACACTTACCTACCAAGTTTCAATTTTGTCAATAAAGTGGCTATGACAGACAGACAGACAGACGGATGGACAGACAGACATGACGAATCTATAATCGTTCCAATTTTTTCCATTTGGCTAAGGAACCCTAAAAAGGGAATATATGAACCGTGTTTAGTAAGTACGATCAGAAATTATATTTTTACGCATTATTTAGTAAGTTCACTTTAGAAATTGTAAATCGTGTTTTAGCATTAACGATATTCCCAGAGGTATAAAATCGAAATGTTTGTACCACCAAACACGGCTAGTCGACCAGTCTATAGACTGTAAATCAAAATTGTACTCACCTACGTTGCGAATATAAACAGTTGAATCGTAAAATAGTAATGTAATGGTTATATCCTCATAATACTTATCATAAATTAAAAACACTCACGATTTAATTTAAACAATAATTAATAAATGAACAGTTTATTACTTTATGGCCGTAAATGTATTTATTTCTTTAAAGCCTGAATTTCCATTGTATAATAAAAGCTTCAGTTCATGCAACGCTCAACTACTATGCACTTTCATCTTAGTCGTATATTTCATTTGGTTTTATTTTACCAATGTATAGGTGAGTTTATAAATTAGTTGTAATTCTTAGTGACTTATTATTGTTTTATTACTATAGAAAATAAACAAGTAAGTGACGTTTTAAGCACAAGATATAAAAGGTTCGGTATCGGAGAGAACACCGAATAGCGCAATAGAAGACATACTAAAGAAAATTCATAAAATATCAGAGCAAACATTTTCAAATTCAACTTACCATGATAAATTAGAAATGTTAAGAAAAGTCGAAGAAAAATTATCAAAAGCAGCTAAGACTTTAGGTAAGAAAGGAGAAATATATGTGAAGCTTATTATGAAAGGCATAAAAGCAAGGGCTTTCGAAGCTATTAACAATAAAATTTCACCTGATACCCAAGTAGATAATCCAGGGAAAGGTGACGAGAATGACAATATTCCCAAATTTGAAGACAATAGTACTATTTTTGATGATAAGCTTTTCATGGACGTAGCTATGAAATCAGAAAATGATACTAAAATTAATTTAGACCAAGAGAGCCGAGTTACAGATCATGCTGCTGCAAGCTATAATCAAGACACTGATAAACATGTCGATGTTGCATTAAAAAGCCCATTGAGACGTACGAATGTTAACCATGTTGAAAATAATGTAAAACATAGTTCTGAAAATGCAAGTCAAGACATCAATACAGAAGGATTAATACAAAGCTTTACACCAAGCTATGAATGTGAGAGTCATTTAGAGCGCACTTGTATGAACACAAAACAAATGAGACTACTGAAATGCCATTTTAGCGATGCAGAAATTCCAATAGAAAAATTATGTGATGGTGTCGTAGATTGCGTAGACAGAACAGACGAAAAATTCTGCATATCACAAGGTTTTTTTTAATTCTATAAATTACTTATACATGTATTTTAAAATAAATACAACAATTTAAAAATTTAACGTTTTCTTTTGCAGTAACAGAAAGAGTTCATAATGCAATCCAAGTTATTTCTGAAGCTGAACAATCTTTTGCAATGGGTTGTTTTCCAAATAATATAAGCAAATCAGTTATGACAACTGAAATCATAACTTTTCGAACTGTATTACAAGCTCAACATGAGTTTGTGGAAGAATACAAACGTTTAAACTTTTCTCTCTTATCAAACAACGATTCTTCTAAAGGAGAAGGCACAGTAAAAAAGACAGTCAATGAATTGTCCTTAGTTATAAGTGCTCTTGCACTAGCCTTAGATGCTTCATTATGCATTCCACGTCTAAAAGCGGACGAGATATTAAATTCCCGTAAATTTAATGATTTATTTGAGGACGATTTAGACGAATCTATTAAAAAAGTTGAATGGCCTCCTAAATCATGCATCTGCATACGAGGACGATGCGAAAATAACACGTGCACAGACGGTTGTAAGCGTGTTTGTTATCAAAAATACAGTTTAACCCGATGGGGTTGTGAATCAATAAACAAAACGGAAAATGTGCCAATGAGTGTCATATGTGATGGCAAATTTGATTGTTTTGATCAGAGCGATGAAAAAGATTGTGTTACGGGTAAGGTTCAATTACAACATTTTAATTGAAATTTCTACCTAAATTAAAGATTAAATGTTATTTCCTATTATTTCTAGTGACGAGTTTTGCTAAGTTTGAAGCGAACGAACTCTTTCAGGAAGTTTTAGTCTCATTATCAGCAAAAATAACATCAAACGAATTCTCGTCTATTCGAAATATGCTCTTAGCTCTGCACAACTCAATTAAACAATTACAAAAATTCTGCATGAGCACTAAACCTGATTTAAAAATGATAAGCAACTTAAGAAACAAATGCTTTTCTGCTTTAAGTTCAATTTATTCAGAAACACTCGTTAAATCTTCGTTTTTTTACGAAACTGAAGAAATTTATTATTTTCTTTTAACTTTGAACGAAAATATTGTAAATGCTCTTAAACGTTCTCATACTGGCAATACGAGAATTATTTCAAATATTGCGTGTTTCTGTAAAAATGAACAATGTTCTATGCCAGTTTGTTCTAGAAAATGTATTAGAGCATGTATTGCTGAACCTAAGATCACTAGATACTATTGTGAAAAATCTCGCAATAAGACTGTGCCTATAGAGTATATTTGTAATGGGGAGCCAAATTGTCCTAAAGAAGAAGATGAGACCAATTGTAAGGAAGGTAAAAAAATAAATTTTATGACACAATTAATTATCATTTTTAGAGTTTGATATCTGTTTTTTAACTATATCTGAATTTGTCTGTAGATGTTTGTCGACGGCATCACTTGAGTATGCTACGTCGCAGCCTGGAACGAATTGGAAAGAATCGAGAAGGGACATCTATGGGGGAATTGCTTTCAGCCTGGAAAACTAAGGTACAAGAGATAAAGCGGTTTAATCTTAGTTTTAATAATTCTCATAAGCCGAAGGCCAGAAAATAAAAAAATGATACTAACATATACTTAGTTTATACATATACAAACATCAATAAAAGTTCAATTATATTTAATTAGTGAAAATACGGCACCACATGAACTAAACTAAACTAACTTTAGTTAAGCTTCGATGCTTGTTTTTTTGCAGGTGTCGTCCATGTTATTAGTTACTGAGAATAATAGCCGACCTACTCCGAAGATTATGAAGAAAACAGTTAAAGAAATACTTAGTGATCTTGTGGATACATACGGTGCTGTCGAGGATTACAGACGGCATAACGATTATGCTATAAATGAATTTATTAACATCGCCAGACATGTTATGAAATCCTTAAAATCTTGCGGAATTTAAATAGAAATAGCACATGTTTTGGTCTCAACACAACAATAATTGATTAATGTTTTTGAAGGAACAGTATAATTTATAAACTAAAGAATTAGTATAGGTTACCAGGTAACGCGCAGAGAATTTCGTTTGATGATCCTTTAACTTATATTTACAAACAGTAAGAAAACATCATGTAGTTTCATTTTATTATTTATTCAATGTTTGTTTTACATCGACAAATAACAACAAAATAGAAGTATTTATAACAATCCAAGTCATAATAAACATTATCTGGTATAAGTGAGCTGAGGATTCTTGCATTTTGTTACAGCAAAGGAATGGATCTTCATTTTATAACGTACGATACTTAAGTTAATTTAGGATTAGTTAAATTTATTTTGAAATACGACTAAATTAAAATTGAGAATTTCGCTTACAGATGCAAGTATTTGATAGTAATTTGTTTCACCAATATTTTAGCCAAAAACATAGTCCCCATATTAGACACAGCATCAAATACAAATCCAGAGCAAGTCAATAATTCGCATCAGTTCGAATGGTTGGAATTTGATAATCGATTTGACTGCATTGTTGGCATCACAGTCGATGATAAACCTATAGGTATAGGAATCCTAATTTATGAGGATTTTATAATTACATCAGCAAATCCTTTGGAACCACACCTAGAAAAAAAAGACAAAGATGAATATACTGATCCAAAGAACAAAGTTAAGTTTCATGCCATTGATGGTGCGTTTAATAAAAGTAAAATATTGAACGTGGGTGTTATTACTGGTAACATAGCAAAAAGAAACGACGTATGGATTAGAATGGGCTTTAACAAAACACATTCGCCAATTCACGATTTGATGTTAATTAAAATACCGGAAGGACAAGTCAAGAGACCGCCCGCTACTGAACAAAGAGAAGCTTTCTACCTTGCACTTGATTTCGGTTCTTACTTTACAAGTGGTTGGACGTTCGCAGGATTTGGTTATTCGGACAATTATCATATTGCTCAAAATATAATTCTAGAGAACACTTTGTATGAAGATTCTGACCTAGCAGATTGTGATGAATGGATACCAAGAGCGTGGGGACGATTTATTTGTTTGTTGAATGTTGAAAATCTTGAGGGGGTTCAATCTGGAGCACCGTTATTCCACGAAGGTGGTCTTAGAGGTGTTGGTAGTTTTGCACTCCGAAAAGGAAAAGAGAGCATATTAGTATTCACTGATTATCATCTTTATACATTATTCAGTGTTCACAAGAGCAGCTTAAATGATAATAATACATTAGATATGGAAATATAAGACAATGTGCACATTACAATAGTTTACTCGAAAAGCTATACTCCACCACATCGATCAAACACTTGCGTTGGTTTTCTCACGATATTCCCCTTCACTGTTAATTCAAACGATAATTAATTTTCAATACGCCGATAACTTGAAATTGTAATAGTATTCAAACCTCAGACCTAGCATTAGAACATCTCCTCTTGTAGTCAAGTCGTAAAAATAAATAACTCAATTAATTGACTACCCAATTAACTTAAATTGTAATCTCATTTACTAATTACTTTCCTACTTAGAAACAAATTAGTTTTCGCCAGGTCTACCTCTAATAGATCTAGTTTAGCTTCGAATTGTAGTTACTAATCATTATCTTTCAAGACTTGAGTCTTGTAACTGGATAATTATTTCACAGAAGTATAATATAAAATTGTTAATAAAACCCTCTGGCCCTGAAGACTCTATGCGAGGACACAGCAGTCAATGTGTGGAAAGCACAGTTTTTATATCATGGTATAAATGAGCATGCAGTCCATCTGATGGTATTACCGCGACGTCTTACTGATGGTAAGTGACAACTGCCGCCCATGGACATTTGTAATCGACCCCAGATAAGACTAGAATCCTACCCGAGATCGACCCTTCACCCTTCAAACCAGAAGACACCGACACCCTTCAAACCAGAAGACATCAGCACTTAACACTACTGTTATCAGGTAGAAATAGGTGTGTTGGTTGAGCCGCCGGAGTCAAACCTCAAAGAGACCACCTTCTAGATTACAACATTTAGACTTCCAACAATTCAAGTTTCCAAAAATTTTAATTTTAATAGTCATCAAAAATAAAACAGTTAATCATTTTCGATGTGGTTTTTGTTATCTCTAACGATCTATGAATCACCTGTTACTTATATATATCACGGTGGGTACTGTTGACAGTTAGTACGAAGACACCGCAGCGGCAACATGGCAGGTAAGTGGCTGATAATGATAAGGCTGATAAGATTTTAGTGAAAGAACTAGAACATTACGTGGACGTTTGTTTCTTGTACAAAGCAATGGCCGTATTTGTTTTTAGACCAAAATGTTTGTTGTCTACTGAGAAATTACTATTTACAATCGTTTTGGAAAGAATATCTACATTAAAAAGTGTCTGAGTAAATTAATTAAATAGGTACGTTATCTATTGAATACGATGATAAAATGATAAATACTTTCATATTAAAGTGAAAAGTATATTTTTTATAATATCATCATTATTTATGACAAAATTGTCATGATTATGTTTTTGAACTTAAAGATTGACAGCATTTTTAATTAATGACATAATTATAGATAACTTTTTTAAACGAGTAACTCATTATTAGCAGGTAGAAATATTTTCATAAATAAAATTTCAATATCGTGATAGTTATTGATATATTCCAAGTATGAAAACAGAATTGATTTATTCTGTCTTAACGACCTTTTAATCAATGATCCATTTTCATGTAAAAGACTAACATCTACATTTGTTTCGCCGGTCATTATCATGTAAATCGACTAACACGGGATTTTATTTATGAAAAGTATAGATGCGACTTTCTCTGCTATGTGAACAGAATAACGCATATATTAGCGTGCATTATATAGATAAATAAGGAGTGTTGACGTGGCTACACTTATGCCGGCTCAAGGTATTATGTTATTGACATACAATGAACTAACCTAAGTCTTATAATAATAGCCTAGTTCTAGAATACCTAGATAGAAATAATACTCTCATATTGAAATTACTCATTATAGATTTACGTGACTTATAAGTTTGAAAGCAAAAAACATTTGCAGTAGACAGAACTACATGTTTAGTAATGGGTAGATAGAAACTATCTGTAATTTAAAAAAGGATTATTTTTGTAAAAAATAACAAAAGAAGAATTAAAATATTAACTTAACTTAATCTATAATTGTTATCGGGTAGGCCTCTGCCACAATCAGAGTAGTTGAATTATCATTTAATATCTTGTAAACCGAGCATTTAAATAAAGTTGGTTTTCGGGTTCATTAACAAAAACCCTTAACATTTAACAATTTATATTAACATAGCTAACTTCAATGAAATATTGATCCGATTTGATAAGTAATTTTCTTTCATGTAAATAAGAACTTCGTCACATACGCAGTACACAAAAAAGTAATAAAATCGTACTTAAATATGAAATTTTCAATTCTAGCTAATCAAACGTTATCTTGCTGATAGATACTGCTAATCTAGCTGAAACAAACGTGATGCAGTCGAGGTGACTGTACTACAGGAGTGCTCAGCAAATATTCTGATTCACATCCTTTATTTTCTAGTTATGTGATATGATGGATGAACTACCAATGATATCACTTTCGTTATGAACAAAAATATATAGAAAATGTAATATTGAAACTAAGAAAATCCTTTACCTGTCTTAAAATGGCAAAAAAGTAATAAAAAGTATACACTAACGCACAAGACTAACGTACTTTATTTTGAAGTATAAATTCGGTTAGGTTAGGACATTACCAAAATAGTTAACGGTAGTAACTAAAGATTCCATAATAATGAAACAACTTAGTATGGTACCTAGATTTTTGCTCGCTGCAATTTCTTTAGCGACAAAATCTAGTTTGACGGAATTATTGTTTAATTTTATATCTACCGCTATCCTCTAAAAGCTTGCTGATAATTTAATTAACCAAATATTACCATCATCAAATTTGACAAAAACAAAATATAAAGTGATGATATTGAGCAACATTAAGGTGTGCTCTATCTATTATATTATATTGTGTTCCTGTTCGGTATTTGTCTTATCTTATCTTGAATAGCGTATCGTCGACGCAAACATTTATATCGGTAATCGAAATATTTTTTTAAATTTTCGTTAGATTTTTCAGGAAGGAATCAAATGGGAAATCTAGTTTTACGATTTATTCTTAAAATTGTACATAATTTTTTAATTATATTTGTACTGAAAATTATTCAATATGTTTAAACTGTGATAACAATAGATTTTTTGCTTTCACGAATTTAAAAGGTTCCGTTTTACAAGTTAAAATTATTGTCCAGGAAAATATTACGGTTTCGGCGCGCCCCCGCCTCCACCCCATGGCTACCCTCCGGGTCCGCCAGGCCATCCCCCCCACATGTACCCCGGTCCAGGTGTCGTCTTCTACCCAGTCCATCCAGCTTACTTTTACCCTTATCCCCAACCACCCAGCCACCCTATCGCAAACCCAGTCGAAATTGTCGACTTCAACCCCGAAGATGCCGAGCCAGAATTACCAGGGGAGACAGTCGAGTTACCTTGGAGTAAGTTAAAAACGTAAATGCCGAACCATTCGATTGTTTGGTATTCATTGCTGATTCTATTAATAACAATCTTAGTTAAAATGGACCTATTAATGCAATGTATACGAAAGTAATCAATGATGTAGAAGCACTAAGGGTTAGGCTGTTGCATAGGTTGGGTTTAATGAGAGATAACACCTTGAATCTTGAGATTTGTGATTATATAAACGTAATACAAAATCCAGTAGAAATAATAAACTGAGTAATATTGTAGCCTCATAATCATAAATAACGCTATCAGTTCTAAATTCCATTCTACGAAGGTAAACAAGGAGGTAACCAAAATTATTTTAGTTTTATCAATCCATATTTATCTAATCACTAAAAATATTGTATCATCAATCAACGGATATTGATATCTAACTCCATATGTTCAATTTCCACGAAAAAGTCGACGTTGCTTAGGCATAGGTAACTTTAATTTCAGTTTTATTCGTAGCATACTTTTTGTTACAAATTAAGAATAAAAAAAAATATTACGATTTTTACAATCATATTACCAAAAAACTGTTGCAAGACAAACAAAAGCTTAAATAGAAAATTCTAGTCCCTAATGTTAGGGATGAAGGTGTTATCTCTTCCAGCTTGCCGTGTTTTGTTAGCCATTGTTGGGCCAATCCTCTCTATGGTTCCTGCTCCTCACACCTATTCCTACCTTCTTGATCTTTTAACATTATTTATATTTTACATGTAGACAACAAACATCTACTGAATTATTAAGTTTGTTTGTGAAACTCCATATAGAGTTTTGGCCATTGCTTTCTGTGTCGTCATTTACTTTATTAATATCATTTAAGACTTTAGCTTTATAAGATTGTTATTTTGCATATGCCTATTTTCCATTATTTCACAACCGCTTTTGTATTTACAATAACACATTTAAAATCCCAATTACAACAACAGTAAATTTCATAGAAGTAGAGTGTTGTACTTTAATACTAATTTAAAACTAAATATCATGGCCGTTTAAACAAAATTTCACTTAACTATTTTACTTTATCGTCATCAAGATTTTTTTCTTGTTTGATAGAAGTAGCAAAGAAGCATACGGTCCACCTGATAGTAATTGCCAAAATCTCTCATGGACGTTTTTAATCAAGTCCAGATAAGATTAGAGTCCTACCTGAGGTGGGTCACAGATACGTTGCTACCCCCTGAGGACTAAATTGGATCACCTCGGATAAGCATGTCTCCCTTTAGACCAGAAAACAGCAGCGCATAACACTGTTGTCATTGGACAGAGAAAGGTGTGGTGGTGCCGCCAGAGTCGAAACACTGAAGAGTTCTATCACTGCTTTTGGGACCTCTGCAAACATAAATTAAACTTTTCATTATTTCATGTAATGGTTGTTGGTGCAATAGATCAATTAAAAATAAATTTTAAATTATTTCTTTTCATTTCTAGTCTTGCTTCATTTTCATATGTTTATTGTCACTAATAAAAAAAACTATTTTCAGGCACATACCGTTGGGTCCCGGCTTGTTTGAGTCAGAGGAGCATTCCTCCAGGTGCCCTCCGCGTTGGCACTGATGCTGATGGAGAGGAGATCTACGCAGGTCGTGCTCCTCATGAGGGTGACATCCTCCCCGCCAAGGTCATTCCCTCCAAGAACGCGTGCTATGTCGCACACAACGGAGAGGAGATCTTGAAAGATCAGTTCGAGGTAATTTCGAGGAATTAGAATTGTGAAAATTCATATTCTATCATGTAATTTCCTAAACATATCGCTGGATTGAACAGAGGTTATGATCCAAAATGTTTACCTCTCGCTAAATCTATAATATGCGAGTCTGTACGCGTATGCCTCATAACCGTGGGGACGTTACCTAGTTGTATGATTTTATTACTCATTAAAAGTCTCGTGGTGGTATGCAACCGGGATCTTCTGAGCGTAGTGCCGTTTTCGGGTTTTGGCCAGGTGAGCTTTGAATTCATCGTCGTTCGTCAGTCGTTCTTCCCGTAGTTACTAGACAATGTATGTTTAGGTTCATTTAGGGTCCCTGTAGCTACGTTTAAGTTCTATTGTAATAGAAAAGGTCCTAAATCTTTTAAGAAGAGGTGTTTAGTAATTTTATCTATTTCCAGGTTCTGGTCCCAGCTATGTTCTCGTGGCAGTTCTCCACCGGAGGCGCGGTACCGCCCGGCGCAGTAGAGGCCGGAGTCACAGCTGACGGCGAGAAGCTGTACTACGGAAGAGTCAACCACGACGGTTGCACCACTCCTGGCAAGGTTTGTGATACTTGATGATTTAAAACTGTAGATATATTTTATTTGCAAATTGGAATATAACAACAAAATATTTTTTGTCATGTTCTTTGGATATACTTTTGGGTGTGGGGTATTTACTTAACATCGCTTGCTAAGTAAACATAACGTCTAATGATTTCTATAATTGAACCTAATGGAGATCGGAATCCTATCTCTGTAATAAACGGTATTTTTTTTTCCGGGGTCTGTCACATATACGTTGTTACGCATAAGAACTCGGTTCCAAGTTAGTCTATCTTCTCTCCTTAAGATCAAAACACACTAGTGCTATTAAATTGTAACGGTCATTGAACTACACGAAAGGTTCTACCACTTTCTTTCTATATTTTACCTAACGATAAGGGGAGACGGGCTACCGGATAGAAAGTCTCCGTCACCTAAAGACATTTGCAACACCAGAGTTTAACCTTAACTTTGTGAAATTCCAGATTCATCCCAGCCACGGCACATGCTACTACCCATTCGATGGAGAAGAGAGGAGTTCTAACGAATACGAATGCCTCGTGCTTATGTAAAACTTTATATTCATAGCCATACAAATATCGAGCTACAAGGTGCTAGACTATATTTTGCAATTAGCTAAGACGAGGATTGAAAGACTTAGAAATGTATGATCATCAGAATTTATTACTGTATTCCTTTATGTATTCTTATATTTATTGTGACAAAATGCCAAGAGATTTTGATTAAAGTTTTTATCAAAAATATTACGTTAATTGTTTTATTATTGAAATTGTCAATGAAGAAATGACCATATGGTTTCTACGCAAAAACATACCGGCTTAATTCATACCCAGGCATAAAAACAATTAATTGGTTCTTTCTGGGCCTGGGTGTTTCTGTACATATTATAAGTGACTCCAATAAGACAAAGAATTCAGAGATCCGTGATGGAAAGTGTCATATAAATGGGCGTTTAGTTTACTATTTAAGTAGTAAGGAACGCTAAAGCCTTTAATCTAAGCGTAGTAAAATAATGATGTTAGATATCCTATAAGAGTAGTCATGCAACGATAGCCAAAGGAACACTGCAACTATAAAATAAAACATTTAAAAAATGTTCAAATTCTATAACTTTCAAACAGTTTTGCTAAAGTAAACTTCAAATTTCCACTCTAGACAAAACTCGACCTCTAGTGGGAGGCACGTGTCCTCCCTATCTGTGATAGTGGCCGATCTTCACCCACGTGATCATGTTACAGTTGCCTTGATATCGCCACACTTGATACCGTATCTCGTTCCACAATCTGTGCACCGCTTTCGGTACTGTACCCAGGACTAACAAAAACAACAAAAAAAACAGTCAATTTATAAGTACAATAAAGAAATAATAACGCGTGAGTGTTTCCGTGTCTATATGTGTAAGAAGTTATACTTCTTTGACATATTTAAAAAAAAAAATCTGGGGTGCGTAAGAAGTGAACTCTATACGACACATACTTTATTACTCAGGAAGTCTTGATAATTTTCTAAATCAAAGAACCCATATAAACTCTTCTTTATTCTATTTATCCGTCTATATAATCTCTCTGGAAAAATATTATTAAAAGCAGTTCAGTAGTTACATATAGTAACTAGTTTATTAACCCGCAGAGGTATATCTTGGAAAATATACACAAATAAATAAAAATGTGTACACTATTAAAATGTTTTCTAATCGTGAAAAAAAACTCATACTTTTTCAAAATCACAAACCGTTACTAACCTTTTGTACGTGTAGAATAATCTTCCAATCGCTAATCAATTTGAGATCTCAGGAGATTGGTATGCGCGTAAGCAAGTAAATACAAACAATCACTATTAAGATTGAAGTATTTGAAGTTGAATCATGGTTTCATTGCGCCGCGGACTCTCGCTCTAACAACACGTTTATTAACATTAACATTTTGTTAAACATCGTAAATAGTGTTTCTGTGAATCTTTTTGTGTACCGGAAACATGAAGGCTGTCGGCATTGTGATGTTAAGTAAGGTTTTTTTGGTAATAAAATAATAATTGATTGTTACGCATGAATAGTTAGATGCATTTCCTATTTGTTGCGATAGAACTAAATATATAAAGTTAAACATTAACATGGTTCTCTAAGAAAAATTTTTCATGTTTCATTATTGCATGCAATTCCTAATATACTTCTCAGAATAACTATATTTTTCTTCGGCACTAATAATTATAGTCGGTACATGTATGTTTATATTTTGGTATTTTCTGTAACTTAAAAGATTTGAAGGATGTTTAAATAAATATATCATTATATTTGCCATAATACGAGGGGTATTATACGCTATATTTTATATGGTAGAGGCCTACTCTAATAAAGTTAACTGCAAATTAATTAATACTGTGTGACCTCTGTTTACACTTATTTCTTTCATATTCATTCAATTTATATTATTCAATCGGTGTTCAATAATTCAATTCAATTAGTTCTAATCATGTGTTTGGTTAATGTATATTATAGTGTTTTGTAAAAAAATATATGTTCATTGCCTGTCGTGATTGATAAAACATGAAGCTTGAATCTTACTACAGCTTTGGTTAATCTTACACCAAAAAATTCAAGGACTCCCAATAAAAATGCCCCACAACAAGTTGGAACAACTACATTTTATCTAATATTTTTTAACTTATTGGATAAACGAAAATAATGTCAGTAAAGTTTACAATATAACTTAGGTAAATAAGTGGGATATAAAAATATTTTTCTGTTCCGCGATAAACTTAATCCGTGAGGTTATTAGTAATGATAACCCGACCTAATGGACATAACTGTTACTTCAAATAGAAAGCGCTGACATTATTATTGTACCAGTTAACTAAACTAAATGGTTATCCGTTTGGTAGACAGTTTTTTTATTCAAGATTAATGTAGCAAATTAGTGTGCCTCCACATGTCGGTAAGTGGCCACTGCCACGTATAGATATCTATTGAACTTTACATAGAACGGGTTTACCTGATGCCGATTTTTTATCGTATAGAAGTAGCTAACTAGCATGCCGTCCGCCTGATGGTAAGTGGCCACTACCGCCCATGGAGACCTGCAATCGACCCGGACAAGATCGGAGATCTACCTGAGATTCAAACGAGAATGTAACAGCGCTGAACGCTGTTGGTTACAAGGTAGATACAATAGGCGTGTCGCGGGTACATCCACAGTCGAACCACAAAGGCTTCTGCTATAAAAAGGTTATAGAAATCATTCGAACTTAAAAATACAAATTAAAATTATTGAAATGCAAGTTAAGCATCTATCAACAGTAATCATTATTATTACTGTCCCACGGCTGGGCACGTATGTTCTCTCAAGACGAGAATGCTTTAAAATAAAAGTAGCTTAAGTTACTCCTTATAACAGTCAGCGAAAGTCCTGACAAAATCGGGATAGCCGTTTCGGATTACCCAAAACAGACAGACAGGCAAACAAAAATTTCAATAATTTTGACCTTGTTGTAGGAATCAGGTATGTTCATACGCATTCAGTAAAACGCTGTTATTATGACACTTATTTTTTATGCACGACTATTTCGTTAGATTTTCTGCGACTTAGGATAGCACCGCTCTCTTTTCCCATGGATTTTCTTAACATTTCTGCTTTTATTTAAATTAATTCCTAAAGGTACACCGCTTTTTAAAAGTCATCTTCGCAAGAAACTCCATACTTGTGGTTTAGCATCTAGAAATTTCCATTCCAAACCGTTTTTTGTTAAGTGGTCGCTACGATCCTTCTACATCTGACTACAAAATAAATAGAAATGGATATGGCATGGCGCGCGACCTCTGCATAATTGCAAACACCAGTAAATACGAGTATGTCTAGATACATGTCTTACAGGTCACGAATGAGATTGTGAAGCAATTTTCACGTCAATCTATAATAAACGGCTCTATAGCCCTGGGTTATGTAAATTAAACGATCCAAACGATTAAGATAATGACTTGTATATAATTTTAACGAGTTTATGCACGCGGTTACACCTGCTTGCATTCAATAGTTTACCATTTTTGAATTACTCGAAAAATAGCCTTTAATTTTTTAGCATTTTTTTTTCTTTACTAAGAGGAAATCTTCAAAAGCTACCCAGCACTGTGAGGGCAATACCAGTTATGTGGAGTTTTTTGAAATTTCACTGAAACCCTCCCGGTAGCCGTCCTTAGTGGAAGGCCTCGGGATCTCAAACGGAACACATCCGGAGTTTTCCTAACGATCATACTTAATGTCGTCCTTCCCGGGATCGATTGCTGGGAAGTTCAAGCTCTGCTACTCTAGCCGCCCGCAAGCCCGGAAGCCATTTCAATCGACTCTATTCTGGTACCGAGACAATAGGGAAAAATACGCTGGTGCTTTTATAAATAAAGGTGCTTTTAATAATACATTTTCTTAAAGTAGCCCATTTCGCAATCTAAGTCTGGTCGTGAAGCAGGGCAACATGACCCGCATTTTGCCAACTATGCTTCACCCGGATATTTTAAATGGTTTGCTTATATTTTTATTACGATATCATTAATCTCTATATATTTATACGGTACCTTTAGGTACTGTGTACTTATATAATACGTGAATAATGAAGGAATGTAATAAAAGTTATACTTATTTTTACAGTTTTTACGGTGTAATTGAATTCCAATGCGATTATTTTGTTACAACTGTAAACAATTAGTGAGGTTACTATGCGCATATAAATTTCACTAATTGCTTATCGGTCGATGCTTGATTAGGTGGCCTCGAATACCCGTAGTTTGGTGGGACCCGATTGCTGCAATATTTCTAATAACCGTTGAACCCGAGTTGTAGTCTTCAGGTAGCTAAGCTTAAATAGTGGGCATAAACATAAAAAAATAAAAACG